>JAGDQP010075782.1:0-10126 GCA_022664845.1 Lepisma saccharinum
AGTTTCTGAACATGTTTGTCTTCAGCAGCCCAAAGACTGATGATTGTGACTTTTGTACAGAGTGCGAACAGAAGCTAACCACTGATCCTAAAGATCCCTGTCAAACAGCGTATTTACTACACCGACACCAAGTTGAACGGAATCAGACAATACGAAAAGAACTGTTAAAGAAAAGTAAAACTGTTAATACTTGCTTTGTTTTGTTTAATTTGACTACGGTCAAAATTTGCCGATCCCGAAGCTAAATGTTGTAAGTCAGTTTTACAAACGCCTCCTCTGGTGCTACATCTTTAATGTGCACATCCATAATGATGATCTTCATACATGTAGTTTTATGGAGGGGCAAGCGAAAAAAGGTGCTGACTCTGTTATTTTATTTGTATTTGATTGTTTACTAAAGAAGATCCACAGTAACATCTTCTCAATAATTTTTCTATCCGATGCATGTGGGGAGCAGAACAATAATATTAGCGTGGTGAAGTTTGGTATGTGGTTCGCTAAAAAGTTTAATGTGGATATTCACCACATTTTCCTAGTCCGAGAGCATTATTTTAACCAGTGCGATCGGAATTTAGGACTTGTGAAATCAGTTGTGAAGAAAAAGGCCCTGATTGGTACTGCTAAGCCTTACTTGGAGGCCATGGCGTACTAACCCGTCACCTTTCAATGTTGTCATGAATCAGGATATATGTTGTGCTGCATTTTCTGTTTTTGGTAATACCAAAAACAAAGAACGACACATTCCAGATCCAGAGGTATGCCCAAGTGAAGTACACAAAGGTTGGTGCCTTACTGTGTTCTAAGATCTACAATGAACTCTACATACCATTCCACATCGCATATTGCGTAGTATTAATTATACTCACTACTTATTTTGTGTTCTATGGGAAAAGGGCACTTTGCGCATTATTACGAGACATTGTATTGTGTTAAAATGATCAGTATATTAGACGATTTTGACGTTGTGTTTTGCTCCAAAGTTCTATTAAATACAAGTGGTACAAACTTGCCTGCGTTTTTCTCATATACCCATCATTTTGACTGTGACTCAGAGGCCCTTTTTCCGGAAGTCGGTTTCAATAAATCACCATAGCTTAATGTACAATATGTGCAACTTTCATTCTGCTGTGGCAGATCTGCGCTAAGTTATGAGCTTGTTTCTTTCCGCATAACAACCGATATTTGTCATAGATTTCCTGTCCGACGCATTGGTGGGGACAAAACAAAAATCATCAGCATGACCAAGTTTGGTATGTGGTCCGCCCAAAGCTTCATTTTAAACAGTCACCATATTTTCGCTCTGTTTGCACAGATATATTTTCCTTCAATTCATAATATATTTGAATACATCGTATTTTGCCTTGTACTATAATTTGTCAGTTCATTTTCATTATTGTGCACGACATTTTGTGTTCTTTGGAAAACTGCCTATTGGGTAGGGTGTTCATTATTTTTTCATCTGTGAAAATAGTATACCTATGTATCCGCACACTTATTTGATACTTAGTTTCTGACAGTGCTCACTATATCAGTACCTTGTTCAATTCATGTTTCACTTCAAAATTCTATTCAGTAGAAGTAATACAAACTTTCACTTGCGTTTTTCTCAAAACCATTATTTTGCCTATAGGCCCTTTTTCTGGAGAACGCCTCAATTGTTCTCTTACAATTCTCTCACGTCAATATTGGCACAGAATAGATGTTTGGTTTCAGTCCTTCTTAACTTACAAACTCCATGTTTCTTTCGAAATTTAGAAATTATTTTATCGTTTGAAGATTCGGGAGATTCTTGAAGACCAGGCCAAGTTCTGATTTTTCGTTAATATAAAGTTTAGGATAAATACTTTCAGTGCATCTAACATTTATCTGCCACTAGCTACAACCTTCTACGTGAAATGCATTACGGGTTAAAATAGTTTGCGATGTGAAACGGAGATATAAGTTAACAGTAGTAACGAAGTAGTGCAATGGGGTGGAGTGAGATCTGGTATGCAAGAGTGATGGATTAGACTCATTAGAGGCAAGGAACGGGAATGGAACCCATGCTCTGCCTGAAAAAGTGATATAAATCTTTCAAAATTGATAATTGCACTCCTGATAAATCTTGAGCTCTTGCGAACAAATTGATATATTTTCTACGATTCACTAATGCGTTACGTACATTTACGTAACTTGTATGACCCAAACCCCGAAATGCGTGGGGGCCAACCCTTCCCCGGGGGCATTCAGCCTAGCCTCTCAAAGGGCCGAACCGACCTCTGACCTTGTGCATTCTCTGCTGGGGGCCTATAAAATGGAGTTACGCCTGTGGTAATGTGTCTGACATTATGTATTACAAAAGTACAAATCATGTTTTTTTCCTAGTCGTACGCTAGGAATTGGATATGATAATTGCTACTATTTTTATCATTTCACTCCTTCTTCTATATCATCAATTTTCGATTACTGGTTCTTCTAATATGACTTCTTTTAATTACTACATCTAATTATACTTCTATTATTTTCATTCAAATATAGTTTAGTTTTACTATAATCATACTGTAACTACCAATACTACTGCTACTGTTTTTAGTTCCATTACTGTTTATTTTGCCACTATGACCAATAGCATTATTTCCACATCTGCTAATATTTCTAGTCCTACTTCTTCTACTCAACTATCATCTGCAGTGCAACACTACAGGCTGGTGTGGTGTTTTCAGGTTTCGCCCTGCCGTAGGCTGTGATAAGTCCTGGGTTCAAGGGACATCTTATTGTCGGAGATTATATGAAGTTTCATCTGTCCACAGACCACCCTGAGATTATTGTGTGAGCTAGCAGGAGGCTTCTCCGCAACTTGTACTTAGCTCGATACTTACAACGAAACACTGAAGATTATTATTCTGTTCAAAGATTCCATTACATTATTTGGCGCTCAGCGTGGGGCAGTTAAATGTTTGAATATGGATGATAAACTGAGCTTAGCTGATCAAGAAAATCAGACGATGGATGAAACAGTAGAAAATCAAGATGCGTCTTTGGAGCAGCCTGGAGTACAAGCAAATATGTCAGATGTTATGACAATGCTTAGGACTATATTGAATGCACAGAGAAGATGTGAGGAGGATGAAAGTAAACAGAGAGAAGAAATGCGGCACGAAAAGGAAGAAAAATGCAGAAGAGAGTAAATTTTAATGATATAACGATATTATTTTGGATGTATTACAAGGGTAAAAGAAGATACTCGAAAATTACAAAACAGAGTGTTTCGCTGTAACACAGAGGCTTCAGTGCAAAATAGGCGAACCTAAGTTTGATGTAGAACGAACGATGGAAGTTGACCAACTGAAGGAAGCAAACTCCACGATTTTACAGGAAGATGACAATTTGCAAATATTCTGTGTTAAGGTTATTCCAAACCAAAGCTCGTATCAATTTGATGATTCTGGAGGAGTCTCATTCGAATTAGACAACACCGGGATTTCTACCGATAATGTCGGAAGTAGTTATGAAACAAATGTAATGACTTGTGAAAAACGAATGCTAAATTGTCAAGAGTACATGGCTGAAGAATTAGTCATTTGAAAGCACTATCAACGTACGGAAACAGTTGTTATAATGAGTCACAGAATCATTATAAGGGAGAAACTTCGAGAAGGTCTTCAATATGTGAAACGAAAGAGTTGAGAGTGTCTGTAACTGAAAGTACCAATTGCCTGCTAAAAAATGTCAAGAAAATTACGAAGATACGCAAAGAAGCCATTCTCCCATAAATAGGTCTGAAACGGAATACAAAGGTTCAATGTCTATAGATGTTAGAAGGGAAAAGTTAACTGAGTACATGGGACATCGTAAACGGAAATTTACGGAAACAGCTGAAGAGGGTATGAATATTGATAAAAGAGGGTTTGAATCTTCCAGTATTGCTTCAAAGATGTCCCAAGAAAGACGTGGAGAAGAAAATAATTATGCCAATTCTGAATCGAGAGTAAATGACAGCAAAACTATGATAAATAATAATAAGAAATGTCGTGATATAAAGAATTGGAAGAAATGGAAGAAGTCGAAGAAACACGAGGCAGAGAAAAACAAGTTACTGACAAGTGGTCATAGAAGTAAGAACAAACCTAGGCACTACAGTAGAAAAGAAGCTAAAAAGATAAACCCATTGTCTGTAAACCCACTTAACTTTAACTTGACTGGTAAGATTTTGGATTTAAAAAAATATGAGAAAAGAAACAACACCAGTTGGAGAAATTCAATCCCCATTTCTGCAAACAGTTCCTGACTATCTGTTTAATGGCCTGGTATATTATGCCCATATCATGAATCTTTCAAATCAAAAGTGTAATATAAGGAAAGGACTGTACTGGCCAGACCGTAACCAACTAAAGTGGACCCCAGAAGAAAAGACGAATTGAAGAGAATGTATCATTTGTGGTGGTGCATGAAAAAGAGAAAAAGAGGGAAGGCCTCTACCGTCTGGGAAAAGGGAACAATTCGCATGATGTACGAAAGGAGTCGTGATTGGATACATCAGATTATGTTAACCAGAGCAATCTTTATTAAATATAAAGAGAAGAGAAGGAAAGCGAGTGCCAAAGCCAACTCTGTGTAATGAAGTTGGTTAATGAAGTATCGAGAGCTATTACACGACCTCTATCATGTACTTATTAAGTTACAACAAAAGTTGCGTGAAACGCGAATGAATAGCAGCTATGTTTTTTGATACCTATGAATATGTTTCTTTTAGGTACATTGTATTATATTTTGTCAATTGCTTTTTAATAATCGAGTTAGTGTTTTTCTTTTGTGATTTTATCAATGAGATTTCATTTTTTGCTCCTTGTGATGTTTTGCTTAATAATCAATGTCAGGGAATTATGAACATAGTATATGATAACTATGTTAATCAATGTCTTACAAACTAACCTCATGCACTCTAATCGTTGAACTATCAAATGAATAGGAACTAATCTAAAAGGATTGAATGTAAGATACTTTAAATATTGATAAGCTAATATGCTGTTTGAGATTTATTGTTGTTATCATGATTTGGGTTAAAAAGATCCCTTTTTGCTAAAGATGATCATTTCTAAAAAAGCAATTTCGGGCGTTGAAGTTATTTTTTAAAATAAGAGAAGATATACGAAGATACAATGAGTGTCTTCTTAGAAATACAATGGAGGAAAACAAAAGCCCGGAGAAAATTAAACAGCAGCTCATTATAGGGTAAAGCAAATAATTGCAGTTAAGAGACCAGATACGGAGAAAGATAACCAGATTCACAAGAAATAAGAAATTATAAAAATATTTGAAAATTTCTACTGAGAATTGTACTACTCCGAAGAAGAATTCGGATATAACGATTCAGAAGAAAGTTATGTAGATGCCCCAGACATAATGACAGAACAAGTGAACAAAGTACTTCGAGGGATGAAGAACAGAAAATCGGCAGGAGAAGATGGACTCACAGCAGAAATGTTTAAATTGGTAGGTGATAAGATGAAAGAGAAACTTACCAAATTCTTCTCAGTGTGCCTGAGAAAGAGAGAAATACCGTCAAGTTGGAATAATGTTATCATCATTTTGTTGTACAAGAAAGGTAATAAAGAACGCATCGAGAACTACAGACCAATTCATTTACTGTCAGTTCTATACAAAATGTTCGCCAAAGTTATTTTGAATCGTATTGAATGAAACTAAGATTTCGACCAGGGAAGGGTACAAACCGGATTTCATCGTGAATTTAGCACAATGGAAAAAAATGCCAACCTTGACTGAAGTTATGGAAAGGACTAATGAATATGAACTTCCACCACGTCTGGGATTCATAGATTTTGAAAAAACTCTTGACTCGGTCTCCTTGGCAGCAGCACTTAAATCACTTGAACATCAAGGCATCGAAAATGCATACAAGTTATTCCGAAAAATTACTCGACTTCTACATCTGTCATTAGACTGCATCAAGAATTTGAAAAAAAAAATAAAGTTGGATAAGAAGTAAGGCGTAAGAGATTCAATTTCTCCAAAACTGTTTTCATCTGTCCTGGAGAGTGTGTTCCAAAATTTAAACTCTGATGAGGTTGGAGTAAAGAGCTATGGCAAATTTCTCCATCACCTACTAATCGCTGATAATATAGTCCTGTTTGCATCAGAAGGCACGATCGAATCTACATCCTTAACGGGGTCTTCTACTTCTGTCAGCGCTAGAAAAGTTACTGTTGGTGCTTATGGACAGAAAATGGATACCGAATATCTTCATTTTCTAAGGAACTAGATATCTTTAATAGAAAAGAGAAGTTTTGGAGCATTCTTCAGAAGTTTACGAACGGGTTGAAATACTTAGAACGTACATTTGTTTCCTAGTTTTTCAGAAACAAATTATTAAAAAATAAATAAAATTATTTTGTTTTCTCTAAATTACAATATGACTAACTTTGCAACCAACTACGCTGGAAAGATCAACTTTTTTTTGTTTTATTCCTTGTGAACAAACGATTCTAATAATTATAATTGAAAAACATATCCGATACACCAATAAAAAAAATAATATTTTTATATAGCTATTCTAGTCCGCCTCTAAAAGGTCTGATGAGGGTAAGCCACGCCCCACTCTAGGCCTGGCAGTGGAAGGGGTGGGAAGTTGGAGAAGCGAATGCCTGAATATCTGTATACCGCTCGAATGAAACACGTTTTCGACCAGTTTCTGTGAATTCCTGCGAAAAATTGCTCATTCTGTAGAGTTTGTGTTCTTCCTCAGTTGTTCCATGCTAAGAGGGTGGAAGTGGTGAGTGGAAGAGGATTCCCCCCCCCCCCCCGCTTTTGCTTCCCCATGGAAGTTATTATTCTAGCATAATGCAATATATTATTTCGACTTTCCTGACCGTGTATTGTCTTCACTCATTCCATACCTCTTCTGTATTTCTTGGACTATTTATCACATAAAGCAGATTTGTGTAGTACTGTAACAAAAGCATTACTTACAGCTGTAAAATATAATTTTTAATCTTACAGCAAACTTGCGTTTGTTGCATATATCCTAGTTCAGTAGTTTATCCCACAGCAATAATTAACAAGTATAATATTCACAATGCACTGTGAATACTAACGAGCAATCTTCCCAAACAGCTAATTCAATCATCATTCGGAAAAACGTTATAGTCTACACCAGGGGGGTCTCCAACCTTTTTTGGCAGCTGGCCAAATTGACTAATCAGGAAGAGAGCGAGGGCCGCATTATAAAGGATCAACTCAATAGTAATATAGAAATTTTCATTTAGTAATTATATTGCAAACTGTATTAGTAACAACAAATATAATACAAAATCGTGTGTACCCCAAGTAGCAAATTCTTGTTGGACCACTGAAAATCTGATTGTACGTTTTAACATTAGATTAACGTTTTTCAGTACTGTTCGACCTACGTACTATTTGGTCGTTGGTCGCTACCTTATCGTTAGCGATAACATTGGACCTAAAAGCGAAGTTCAACGTAGAGCAAACTATATGATAATTCCAATCTACATGTGGCCCAATGTTAGCCCAACTCATATTTCAGTTGTATGCACTCAAAATAGTACCAAGTTTCATACTGAGGAAATTTACTATTTTAGTAAACCGAATTATGCATATTTTTACAGTAGTTTTAGAAAAAAACTGGACCTTGATTACATTATGCCTTTATTCAATGACATGTTTTACTCTCTCGTCTTCATTTATAATCGAAAATTTTTCCACGTATCTGTGGATGGATTCGAACCTGCAACGTTGTGATTTACTATCCGTTGCTTTAGCTACTACACCACGGAGCAACACTTTAATCCTAATAATACGTCAATTATGCACTTCATCAATTCACACAGGGCAACCTAAGACCCAACGCTAGATAATTTTATTCTCTGCACTTGCGCGCTGAATGAGTTAAAATAGAAGAGTTAATTCTCTATTATCATTTCTACACAAACGAATACATAGTAAAATTCACTCAGAAAAATTATTACCCGAAATAAGGTTGCAGGTCCCGCAAAGAGTTACTCGACTTCGTAATGCAGTCTTTCCCCTCTCGCTCTAAAGGACCTAAATATTAATTAAATTTTTCCAACGCCTGTTTAATTTCTCTCCTAATAATAACCATATGGCAAAGTTACGATAGATGATTTTTTTTGGTATTCGAAGACATAATTTAGAATGTTTGTTTATCTCCCTATCAGCTGGCTATCAGAAGTAATTTAGATCAACTATTTTATCTGCGTAATTGTCTTGCAGGGAAGAAGTAGTTAAAACACTTCCTCGGAAGAGAAACAAACAAACAAACAAAGAATCATTAGCTAGAGTGAAAGATTTTACTCACTTAAAAATAGTATTTTCTATCCACTGAAATCAAAGGTAGATTGTAACCTAACAATTCCTAGCCTAAAATATTAAGTAATGGCTTTATTACAAACAAAACGAAAGCGCCCCGTATAAATTCGAATTACAACGTATTTAAAAAATAAACTCAAAGTGATAGGAACAAATGGAGATTACTAAGCGAATGCCGTGGCCTGCCAGTTTTAGTCAGTCATAGAGTTTCCCACCAGTGTCCATTACTAATCGAACCGTGTATGGATTATCTCTGTAGAACTTGTGGCTACTGAGGTCTAGTAGGGTCAGAAATGGAGAATACTAAGCGATTCAAAAGGACCTGCCAGTTTTAGAGTCACATCCATAGTTTCCCTTACCATTGTAGACCACGACGAATCCAGCTGTATATAAATCATCTCTGTCCGACTTGTAGTTACTAAGATCTAGGAGGGGCACAAATGGAGAATACAAAGCGACTGGAAAGGACCTGTCAGTTTTAGGGTCAAAGTCATATGTTATTCCAGGGTTTCAGGCCGTGTGACATGCAATAGTACTTCTGTTTACATGCCTCTATTGACAGTTTTTTAAAGAATAAAAAGGCAGAACTTCTCTATAGGTACATCTGCTGCGGCTACAACCGCTATTAGGCAGATGAGTATTGATAAACACAGACGATGTTCGTTAGTGAGAATAAAAGTAACGTTAGGACATTTTTTATACAAATCAGATAAAGAGAGTTTTCAATTAACTTTAAACTAAACTCTGGCCTGAGTTTGTACATCATTTCTTGCATTGGCCCTGGCACACAGTTCTTGCCCTGGCCCTTGCATACAGTTCTTACCCTGGCCCTGGCATACAGTTCTTGTCCTGGCCCTGGCATACAGTTCTTGCCCTGGCCCAAACATACAGTTCTTTCCCTGGCCCAGTTAGGAAAAATATAATCACAATAAGCCCTGGCCCAACAAGAACACGGGAAGTTCTGGCAATTTATGGCCCGAGCCCGTGCAGACCTCTAATATACAAGTCTAGCGTTCTTATTAAATTTATTAATGATCAAAACCTGATTCATCAAAACCATCATTATTTACATTTTTCAAACATTGAAAATTGACAAGAGACAAGAAAAAATAATGAGTAAATACTTCATTTTCTCTTGTGTTCAAGAATTTATTTATGGACTTTAGGCATCTAAGGTTCAGGCCGGAATATGGGAAGCACAAGGATGTGCAACGTAGGGATGTCAACGACTTGCTCGACTCGAGTCGAGTCGGCGCTCAGTAGTCAGAACCTACTCGAGTCAAGTCGAGTCAGTGGTCACAACTGCTCGAGTCGGAGCCCACTATATGCTCGAGTCGAGCCGAGTCGCTGCTCAGAGAGACTTACACTGTGACTCGGTTACAGTGAGTCGAGCTCGAGCGACGACTCGATTTGAGCGTTAGACTCGCCTCTCGAGCCGAGCGGATTAACATAGTCAGTAAAGGAGTCAGTGGACGATGTCATAGTAATGCAAAGTTATCTTACCTCATAATTTATACACAGCTATCTCGGTCTTCTACTCGTTCAGTTATTAGATAAAACTTTGAACAACAAATTATGTTGCCAAGAAGATCAATAAACTAACTTCACATCGACTATCATGCTTTCTACTAGCATTGTTTCTAAAGTTAGTAGGAAAGAAAAAAACAAATAGTGAAACTAAATTAACATAAAAAAGTAATAAAAAACTTTTAAAGACATTCTTTTTAGTACGAATAGATTAAGAAAAGAATGTCTTTAAAAGTTTTTTATTACTTTTTTATGT
>JAGDQP010075783.1:0-10125 GCA_022664845.1 Lepisma saccharinum
CCAAATAATCACGTTTCACTACATAGTTATGTTAGAATATTTTCCAAAGCAAGATTATAGATTATAAGCATTAACAAATCAACCTGATAAATTATGTGCATGAAGAAGGAACCAGGAGAAGTTATTTACCGCTGAATGAAAACTGTAAAAACAATTTTATTGAACCTATTATTTCGTCAAAATCTTCCTTCTTCTTCTTTACAATGGTTTGATTCCAGGAAGGCACAGAGAGGTGGAGTAGAGAGAATTAAAGTTAACCAATTCTTCGTTATTTGCATATAGTTCATATTTTTTTCAAATTTTAAGTTTCTAATTTCGACAAGTTCCACATACACATCCCAAAGGATGTGTTTTAATACTCTTATAAAGTGTTCAAAACATGACTGCTAGAGAGTGCTGTTTGCATTTCAGTTAATTTTTTCATGATTTTTGCCTTTCTGAGCGACACCATATGCCGGAAAGTCATATGGGTGTAGACAAAGTCTAAGTAATTAAATCTACTCTATGTACTGGAAATCGATAGTAATCTCCAAACGGTGAAAACTCCTATAAACGTAAGCTTTGTAAAAAATTTACTTGATAAGTAAATGAGCCTCTTAATATTAGGCGTAACTGAGAAGGACTTTTAAGAAGCTTTTCACAACACATAATATAATATTATTGATTGTTTTTATTTGCAATATGGATAACCCCAGATATCAGTACGAGAGTACTGATAAAGAAAATTCGATCCTTAATAATAATAGTATGAACCAGGTAAATAATGAAGCTGAAATTGATCAGTTAGATTTCGAAGCAGAGCAGAATCTGGAAATTCTAGGTGCCTTAAGTCATCTAAAGTAAAGGACGTTGATGAGGTAAACTCTAATCATATATCAATCTTGGGTCAACAAGATTTCTCATGTATTTTAAATATGTCATTCAAAATAACTGATGTTGACGAGGTGAACTCTCACGATATCTCCCTACATCTACTTGATGAGATTGGAAAAACACTGACAACGAGAATGGACATTTTCGTTTTACGGTCCTTATATATTTTACAATTTGTTTGTGTACATCAGATTAAATAATATAGACGTAATCAATTCGTACTATTTCCGTAGCTATATGCTTCTCCCTATGTTACGTTCCTTATTCAGAAGTTTGAAGACGAAAAAACAAAAAAGAGAAGGAACGTTCACATCATCACTTAACGAAATAATTAATGTATAAATCTGCAGAACACACTTCAATAAGTTGAAACACCAAGACATGTTTTTAATAACAGAAATTGCTCGAAACAATGACAGGGTCAGTCTTAACTTGCAGTGCTCTTCTTATCGCTAGTTCGTGTTAATTTTGATGTCTTAGCACGCAATTTTTAACTTTTAATACTTTTACCTAAGGCTGTACGAATTCTATCAGAGGTCGTGTTTTATTTTACTTCACGAAACTCAAGAGTAACTTCAATGTAATAGTATCAATTTACATTTTCCTTTCTTACATGATTTTATTATTATTTTTTTACAATGACATACTAAAACTATTCAATATATTCACGGGGTACAAGTAGTACGTTAAAGTGTTAACAGATGGCAGTAACGAGCACTATTCATACGGTTTTAAGCTTGACAAATGCTTCACTAGCGTTCATTAAATAGAGTATAGGATTGTCAGATGTAGGGGCCAAATTTTTTTTTTTTACAGAAAAAAATAGGTAATTCGTTTTAAATACAAGAAATCTGAAGAGATTAGAAGATATCTTATGTTTTAATCATGAAAAAAGAGCTGATCTAAATTTGTGTTAAAGCTACCAAAATATATCTATATCTTAAAGAAATATTAAAAGTAAAAATCAATTTTGAATGAATAAAACGAACTAAATGACGTGTTAAGGCATACAGAAACGCTATTCACCACTTATGCTATTTCTCTTGATCCATTTTCGCTATCTCTTGCTAACAATACTAACAAAGCAAATACCATATGTATGTTGATGACAAGCAGTCGGAAGATTGATTACGTCATAACATGGCGGAGTTCGATTAAGCGCAAGACTGAGACTGTTTCGAAGCAAGGCTTTATAACTCTTAATAAATGTATCACAGAAAGAAAAGAAAATGTTTTCCGTATAGTCTACTTTAACAGAAGAATTTTTATTGCAGTAAAAAAATACTACCGGAAATGTCCATTGTACAACAGTTATCGAATTCAAGCTTCGAAACTCATTTTGAGGAATTAAAGAATAGCAAAATGAGTGACATCATACAAGAAAATCTCTTTCAGATACAAAAGAATACCGATCAATATCAAGTGATCAATGAAAAATGTAAGGTGATTGGAAAAGAATACAGGTTAATGTATCAGGATACACAAAAATACATTTGGAAATTAGAGACTAATAAACCGAGTGAAATTATACAACTTAACCTCAATCATGCACAAGAGTATACAGATCAAAATGAAGTGATAAATGAAAAATGTAAGGTAATTGAAAAACAAGACAGAGGAATACTATTAAATATATCACAATCAAAACTAAAAGGTTGAATTCTTCACATGGAAAGGGAAATAGACATAATTGGATCTACAATCAAAAGTAAAAATGGTGCATGTTTCTATGGGTTTTCTCGGCTTCTGATTGATTGAGAGGCCTGTGACATGATGGCCCAGAAGGGCTGTGATTCGCTTCCCCCTCCCTTCCCTCCTAACGGGATTATATTGAAATGTGCTTTTGCAGACTTAACCGAAGGTTATTCGGGAATGTTCGTAGATGACCAGGCCTAGCTTTGACTAATATTTCAATGAAAGTGTAATAATTTGATTAATTATTAAATAAATCGAAGATTTCGAATATTTACCGCCATGTTGTCGCTCGCTTTACGTCGCCGTCGCCACGAAACCCGGTATGATACTGCCGTCGTTTGCATTGGTCGCGAAACCGCAAAACCCGATGTCATAGATTACATTTATTATGTATTTTATTAAGGAATTAAATTTATTTTCGGGTGGGAATCATCATTTTTGTATTAACGGAGAATGGTTATACATTCGCCGTCATCATGCAGCAAACAGTTGATGTGTCTTACATCTGGCGATGTTCGTTGGATACTATTTAACTCTATCGTGTTTTTATACTCCGAAGTAATAAACTACGCATGGGCAGAGTTGTTTCTTTTGTGATTGGAGGAATATTTGTCTGCTTTACAACTAGTCCTTTTGGGGAAACGTGGTTATTGTTCTTTTGCATCCCGCCTGATGGTTGGTGGAATTTGAAAGTGCAGATGTTCTTTTATAACAGGTGTTTGCTTGAATGGACAATGGCGCCACGCGGAGCAAGATAGAACATGATCTTTTCCTTCATTTGATATTTCGCGCATAACAGGTGCTGACGAGGCGTGCTAGAACATGCTCCGGCTTTTCTAAGAATTTGACTGTACAGGTATTCACAGGAATTATTTTATGTCTGCCGCTTGGTTGACAGCGGCGTGAGTTCAATGATAATTTTGTTACTTTAACAATATTTTTATAGTTTTCCTTCTTTTCATGTTCTAGACAAGATAGAACATGTCTATTTTGATTTTCACCGCATAACAAGTGCTGGCAATTTCCTTTGTCCTCTTGAAGTTTACAGGAATTTTTGTATGTTTGAAAGACTTAAATTCTGTATAATATTATTTTGTGTCTCATACTAGAACTGATGTTGCACAATATTGCTCAATATTTACCATCTAACATAAGTTGCCTTGTACTACCTTTTCCTGCCTTCTACTGCTTTCTACTGCTTTCATTTTTACTTTTTTCTTTTACACATATTGAACCTTCTTAAACTAATGTATAATTTTGAAATAAATATATTTCTGTACACTTTACATTTTTTTGTTTTCATTCAAGGATCTTTTAAAATAAGTTTTGGTTTTACCTTTATACGAATAAAACTTTATTTACATTTTTGTTTTCTTTTTATAATATTTTTACAAGAGATTTTACAATCTTATCGTTTTTCTGAAGATTCGTAGTGTGAAAAGTAGAAATTATATTTTTTCCTCGCACACTGAAATAAATAAATACAATGAAGAATAGTCGACAAAGAATAGATTCTTCGAGCTGAATTTGAGTTTTATTTACATTATATAATTTGCAATTTTAATTTTAAAAAGTTTACAATTGGTTTACTAGGTCTATTTCCGAAGCTATGAATATATCGATCCTGTCCATGTTTATTAATATATATGGCAGTCCAGTGAGTTCCAGGGGAAGTTGACGCACCCAAATTTACTATAAGTGCCGCCGGATATTTAACTTGTTTTGATAAAGTGTCCACTGAATAAATTCCAGTAAGCGTAGTTGCACTAGTACAGTCCTGAAACACAATTTCAAAAATCTCGTCAGTCCACATCTGAATCACTTTCACTTATTGGTGTTGGTTCATACACTGTTCTGTTTTCAGGTAGAATAAAAGAACGTAGATAATAATAAGTTAAATAGTATGCGTACACTGACGCTTCTTTTAAGACACAACGAAAACTTTTAAACTGATGAAAATTGTGACCACAATTTTGTGATGGAAATGCTAAAGCGTTATATTTTGGACACTGTATATCTTCCAAATTAATTAGTGTTCTTTGTAGAAGACTAGAAATATTTGCCCTGGTTTGCTGTGAGTGAATACACTATCACTGTGAAAGATATACTTGGTAACTATGTTTTCAACTTCGCTGTATTCAACTTCGCCTTCTATCCACTCTAGACCAAATACATGCTGGTTTAAATAGTTATTTGTATGTCTTTAACTAGGAACAGCGGCGTATTCTACATGATTGGAAGGCATGCATGGTTTCTAGTTTATTTATTTTATTATTTTCCAAGGAGAAAAAAGAAAAAAGTTGAGAAATTATGAAACTTCACCTGATATCCTAGACCAGAACCCGTAATACGAAAGCTGCCAGTAAGTAGTTTAGTAAACTGTTCACGTGTCGAGCAGCAGTATTCTCGTATATGTATCTGGGTGTCTACTTAAGCTCTTTGTCGTCCGCTTGCCTGTAAACGTGTGTTTTTTTGGGTGAAAGACGCGGGAGAAATCCAAAATGCATGCAACACTAAGGGCCATATTTAAAAATCACTCCCAAGAGGTGGGTGGCTCCCAGGAGTATATAATTTCAATGCCCCTGGGAGCCACCACTCTTGGGGGTTATTCATAAATATGACCCTAAAAGTTGCATTCAGCATAGTTGCCATATAGGTGAGAGAGTGTGTGTTGCAGCGCTGCCAATGTATGTGGATTTCCACAAAATGTATGTAATTTTGGCAGTTGTGTGTAATTTGCGTTGAGTGCAATGCCGTGTGGATTATATATGGATTTTTGAATTTCCAGAAAAATTACAAGATAAACTTCTAAATGTGTTATATACTCATATTTTCTTGACTTTACTGAGGATACTTCCTATTTTTGCCTTTCATCTAGAAAAAGATAAAAGTTATGAATAACCTATTTACTTCCTCCTTAGTGGCAGCTGTAATTTTTGTGAGCGGCAACAGATGATCATTTTTGTTTGAATTTTTTTCTTGCTCTCTATGTCTTGTGTACACCTGCCGTGCCATCCTATTCTTTTTCTGTAGGAAAATATAATTTACCACTAAAACGAGAATAAAGTATCACCTTTTCGGTTCTCTTTTTGCTCTCTATGTCTTGTGTATACCTGCCGCGCCATCCTATTCTTTTTTCTGGAGGAAAATATAATTTACCACCAAAATGAGATACAATTATCACCTTTTCGGTTCCAGTTTTCGCATGAAAACTGGGATACGATCGGAACACTTGTAAATCAAATGTGAAACTACCATGTGTCGAAACTCGTTACTCGAGGTTTATGACAGTAAGAAAGAGGGGATTCCAAGTTTTTAAACAGCAATTAGTTGGAAGTCATGTCTAATTCCCATACATAATTCTTTATAATAATAATAGTAGTAGTAGTAGTAGTAATAGCAATAACATTGCATGCCCAACCTCAAAAGTCAGGATACGCCACTGAATAGGAATAATCTTTGATAATGGAAAAGGAGGTTTAAATATTAAACTTTGAAAACTACTTGTATCTACATGAACTATGGCTAATTTTTTTACTATAAAATTATTTCTTCATTAGAATCGAAGGCTGAAAGTGTACGACAGTTGTCAAGGTTGATCTCAAACTAAACTAAATTTTACATGAGTATATACATTTCGATCCTTATCGATCTGTATAAGGTAATCAAATTGGGCATAAATAATACATGAAATAGATTGTGCAAGATTTCGACTGAACCCTATTCGGCGATTAACTGGAGAATCCTTAATAACATCCCATGTAAAATCATCCAAAGTATTCGTAGGAGAAAGAATAAAAGCATAAAGAGTATATCCATAAGGATAATCAGAATATGTGACCGTATGACTTACATTTTCATGAAATATACCAATTCCAGAGAACAGGCTGTGATAACTTTAAACGTATAGTTTAGCATAATCTGGATTAAGAGGGGTAGGAGGATAAAATTGGGAACCGACTTGAACTTGCAACTTATTAATATTAAAAGTTTCAAAGTGGAAGGGATTTTCATTGTATTTTCCATTGAATGCAGTATTTGCAATAAAACCTATAATGAAACCCTTTGGAACATTTCCAAGAAATATATTATCAAGATTATAGGAATCAACATTTGCAAGAATCGTATGTACTCTTGTTTTAACTCTAGTCAGTGGTAATTTCGCAGTATCATGAGTCATAAAACTGTTTAATTGTAAAGCTAACTCAGCAGAAATATTAATTCGACGAACATAAAGAATAACCTCTTTGAGTTTAATTTAAATGTAGAATTTTCAGCTACCATTAAGGAGAATGCATCTTTACTAAAACTTAATTTTATATGAAGATTGACTTTATGTGGAAGAACTCGATTTGCTCCAGAAATATCTGTATGAAATCGTCCATCCATATCAATGCAAGCGCTACTAGCAAGAAAATATTTTCGTTTATAATAACCAGCATTATTTTCATTGAGACTATTAAAATGCCCTGCAGTATCCTAATACCATAATCCAGTGGTTAAATGAGTTTTGTTTGCATCTTCAGAATAATTAATACGCCTGAAAAGGGTACGTAGCATTTGAAGAAGAAATAATGTTATCATTTAAAGAAACATCCACTTGGCTAAAAAAGTGGATGTAAAAGTTATTCACCGGTGCTACATTATCTGCCACAGCGGCTGGTGGTCCTTATGCTGCCACTTGTAAATTATCTCAATTTCCCCTCAATACTTTACACTTGACATCAAGATAAATATGTGCAGGAAGAATATATTCAGCAATATCTCCAGCAGAGCCCTGCACGGGCCGGGCGCGCCAATTCTGCCCGGCGGATTACCCGGCCCGGCCCGGCCCGTTTCAAGTACGTACCGGGTCAGGCACATTCCGGGCCGAGCCGGGCCGAACCAGGAACATGTACTTCCGGGCCGAGTCAAGCCGGGTCGGGTCGGGTCGGACATTTCAAAAGTCGGATCAGGTGCTAATACTGTTGACCTATGGTAATCGTAATTTGTTTGGAAAACTGACTCTTTATAAAATAATGTAAACTATTATACTACTACTACTACCACTACTACCATTACTACTACTTCTACCATTACTACTACTTCTACTATTAAATATTACTACTACTACTACTACTACCACTATTTCTACTGCTAATACTACTACTACTATTATTACTACTGCTAATACTAGTATTTCTACTATTACTACTGCTATTAATACTACTATTTCTACTACTATTACTACTGCTATTAATACTACTATTTCTACTACTATTACTACTGCTGCTGTTACTACTACTATTATGACTACTGCTACTACTACTAATAATAATAATACTGCTAAAACTACTGCTAACACTACTACTATTATTATCATTACCAGTTTCGAACTAACTGGTGATCTGGCCCTGACTGGTATAGAATCCAACAGTGATATTAATACATTAACTAGCTTAATAGAAAGGTTTTAATAACCAAACTGGAACTCTTATCAAGGAACTAAATTCCTTAAAAAAGAAATGGTTATGTTAAGGCTCAATCCAAGTGGGGTTTCCCGCCTTTTTCGTGCTACGTCAATTATTCAGAATTCCGTGTAGGTAATCAAAATTTAACTTTCCCAGACCAAAGTTCGTTTCGTACTTCAATAATAGGTGCAATTAGTTTTAAAGGTATGATACTAGTAACCTCAGGATTGTGTGCAGAAACTTTTGGGATAGAATAATGTCCCAAAAGTGTATGCACACAATCCTGAAGTTATTACAAACATTTCCACAAAGTTAATTGAACTCAAAGCATGGCGCGAGTTTTGGTCCGTGAAAGTTAAATTTTGTTTACCGGCATTGAATTTTGAATAATTGACGTAAAACGGAAAAGACGGGAAAACCCGCTGGGATTCAGCCTTAAAGGAAGAATATGCAAAATTACGTGATTCGGTATCTAAATTTGAGGGTCAAAAGATTAGGACCTCCGCGATTGAATCACAAACAACATTAGGCGATAAGTCCTCTAAGCAAAGCGTTGACGTAGGACTGTCAGTAAGGACTGATGATAAAATAGATGATCCACAATCTATAAATTCTAATGACTCCTGGGTAGATGTCTCAAAAAATGATAATAATAATATTAAACAATCAGCAACTAAGGTACAGGATAAATAAAAAAAGATGAACATAAAATGGCGTTTGGCAAAGGTAAAACAAAAACGAATATGGTAGTGAGTAAGAAAAAAGCACTTTTCGTAACACGATTTCATCCCGAAGTAACTGAAAAGGAGGTTAATGATCTGATCAAGGAGCATAACGTAATTGGTGTAAAATGTACTAAACTGCAAACAAGATATGATACGTATTCTTCGTTCCACGTAGAGGTAAATGAATCAGACTATCAGATAATAACTAATACGGCTATATGGCCTGATGGTATATTCATTGGTCCATTCTTTGGTAAATTAAACTAAATAAATAAAATTAAAGAAGTAAAATCTCACGAAAATCGAAATGGACAGGGGGATTAATCATAATGTTAAAATTTGGTATCAAAATATAAGGGGGTTAAGAACTAAAAGCGACAGTTTTTATACTGCCATTGCTATAAATGATTACGACTTGATCTGTGTCACCGAAACTTGGCTCTCTAGGGAGCATAATAGTATTGATTATCTGCCTCGTACTTATTGCTGCTATAGAGCTGATAGGAATTATAGCGATCTTAAATGCACACGAGGTGGTGGAGCAATGATCGCGATTAAGAAAGATCTGAAAGTGCATAGAAGACCTGATTTGGAACTTATTGATGAGTGTATTTGGCTGAAAATATATTTTGGAAACAAGAAAAGGTTATTAGTGTCCTGTATGTATGTTGTTCCTAATATAAATGTAAATGTCTCAAAATTACCTGAATTCTGTATGTTAAATTAGTTAACTATGAGATTGACATCTTAATTATTGGGGATTTTAACAACTCTAAAGTTAATTGGTCTAATAGAGAGTTCTTTTCTGATGTCCATTCTTATTCTAAATCAAAGGCGAGAAGTTTGTTTAATTTCATGGATGACCTTAACCTGAACATTGATACTTACCGCAGAGATAGAGATTTGATATTATGTAATCTTGATTTATCTGTAAGGAAATCTCTTGAATACATGGTCCCTCCGGATCAGTTTCATAAACCTATTGAGATAACAATTTCTGTATATTTTATACCTGTGACTATCAACAATGATCTTGTGTTCCAATATCATAAGGGTAATTATCTAGCTTTATATAAGCAAGTTTGTGCAGTAGATTTGGTCAATATACTTTGAATGTTGACTTGGATATAGTTGTGTTAAAAGTGGAGGATGCTATAAAAAGTGTATGATTGATAACATTACAACTATGAAATATCTTAATAAAAATATCCTAACTGGTTTTCTAAAGAACTGATACAAACTCTAACAAGGAAGAACTTAGCTCATAAGAAATTCAAAATTTGTGGGAACTGTAGATTATCGAATTTTCTCAACTTTGCGGAAGCAATTCAAGTGTCTGCTTCGACGAGATAAACTGAAATGCAACATTAAAAGTGAGAATT
>JAGDQP010075784.1:0-10125 GCA_022664845.1 Lepisma saccharinum
TTGGTGACAGCATGTAACAGGAACAAAGGAACTTGGCGCGAGGTGGCAAGGTTCATGATCCTCAAGCTATAAGGGTGGTGGGGATCCTAAAATCCACTACGTCCACCGCCACCAACCCTAAGGCTGTTGCCAGCTCGCGCGAACTTCCTTTCTTCCTGTTACATGCTGTCACCAAGGAACTTGGCTCATCCGTCTCCCATTTCACACCTTTTTAGGGCTAAAGAACTTGGCTCCACTTTTTGCACCTCTGGTGTTTTTGTCCGGATATAAAAGATACGGTGGTATCTGTTTTTTCAAGGATCTTGCGATCTTAGTAACCAGCAGTCTTTTACTTGGTTAACAGCTAGATGTTGATATTTTTCATTGCACAGTGTTTATTCTGCTAAAAAAAAATCCATTCACGCGCACCTGGAGTTAATTTAAACGTTCCTTAATAAACAAATGAAGTGTAAAAACATCGGATTTAGAATTTCATGAAAATGTTATCTGTATGGCGTACGTAAAATAAGGCATTCGTGCTTTTCTTCCAAACGCAAGATGGCGAATAGCCGCACTGAAAAATTAACGGGCGGCCATTTTCAGCTTCATAATTTGTCCTTCTATCCTAATTCCTCCATCGACTGTACATATAATAATAGACATAAATCAGAATATAGCCTACTAAGCGATAACAAGTATAAAAGATACTTAGGCCTGCTTTCCTTGCAAGCGCGCGTTGCCTCGATTTGGGTGAGTAGCCAATTGAAACACGTGTTACCCGTAGAACACTCAATGAAACACGTATTTCAGTTGGTTACTAACCCAGATCGCAAGCAACGCACATTTGCAAGAAAATCAGCCCTGAGATGTGAAAATTGGGTCCATATTGACTTAGGGCTGTTTTCTTGGAAGCTTGAGTTGCTTACGATTTAGGCGAGTAGCCAATTGAAACACGTGTTTTATTGTAAGGTAGTGTAACAGTATTTCAATTGACTATTGACCCAAATCACAAGCAACGCAAGCTTACATGAACATCAGCCCTTAGACTGGAAATGGACAATGTATATGGACTGTTTATATAAACAGTCCTGTGCACTCCCTGACTTCATAATCCATTAAAGTTTTAATAGTATCGATCAGTTCACGATCGCTTTTAAACAGAGCTCAATGGTCTTTGTACCATGTAATCATTTTGCTGATCATATATTCAGATTTTAAGATTGTGTACGTTAAACGAAAGATAATGTAAAAGCCTTCTGCTGGACACTGTGAATTTGAAAGCAATATTCATTGACATTCAAAAAATCTAAGGAATTTAGAAAACCAAGAAAAGAGAATGTAAACTGGTCAGTGGATCTTAATATGTGATAACTGCATAACAAGTCAATATATTAAGAAGGCGAGAAAACAGTTAACGGAACTTGTCCAAAAATAACGAATTTAAGAGAATTTAATTTAGAACACGGCAAAATTATTTTCATGTAATGGAGCCTATCTGAAAACTTTTCACCAAATTTACGAACTAAAGTAACCTTCCCTCCCCCATCATCTTTCTGTTAATTAAACTAACATTAATATTTATATATATATTTTTCTACCGGTAAACATGTTTCGTTTTGTAGCTCCATGCTAAACATATTCCTTTCAAACAACCGTTAACCGTTATTTGAGCACGAATATTTTCGTCCAACACATTCCACAGAATAAATCTTTTTCTTTTTTTCATTCTCGTTTTTGAACACTACGTTGTCCAGTAGCTGTTGTTATCTGATACATGTATCTTGCTTGTACCTTCTCGCCAAGTAGGTTGTGTTTTTACACCTTCCCAAATTGTTCACTCACGAATGGACAAGAGTTTTGTCATCTTAGTAAACGAATGGGAATTTTCTAATCTTTTCTTCAAGTAAAAACTTCCTCTTTTTTTTTAAAAAAAAAGAAAAACGGTAGATCTTAACTTGACATGCCCTAGATACAACTTAATATGATTTTGCAAATTATTTTTCTTTTTTTTAAAGAAAAGAAAAAAGGCACCCTTTTCTTTGACTTGCCTTTTCGACCTAGCTTTCACAACAAATGAAAGGCTTAGCGTAATTTTCTGTTTTGTAGTGGCAACGCTGGTTTTATTTCCTATAAAACTTAAGTCAACAGGAAGGCGGAACAGATATATGTGTGACACTTTTAATAATAAAAGATACAAAAGCCATTCAAAAAGGAAAGAAAGGAATAGAAAAAAGAAGGAAGAATGTCTATCGTTTTAAATTTTAAACGAATAGGAGAAAATGTTGTCAGAATGATTTAATGTGATACTAAAAACTCTATTTAAGAAGTTTTTAAAGTGTATAATGGATATTTAAGAAAAACAAGTTATTTGGTTAATAATCTGCGACATTTCTTTTCCACAGTTCTATGTAGACATGCCATAGTATTGTGTTATGTTGCATAAATTTTAGAAATGTCTGCCCTTTTTGAAAAAAAGAACGCCTCATTTTCATTGACTAACATTAATTCTATGTGATTTTTATTTATTTATTTATTTTATTTTTTTAAGAATGTAAGGTAACATCTTTTATTCTGCTCTAAACTCTAAACAATACACTTTCTTTACACGTTTTAAACCTATTTGGGCAATTTCTACAACATTTCTTCGTTTTAGGCACGAAATATATAGAGTAAAGGCAGTCGTCGGATATATACCAGTGGTCGGCCATTTTCGCATAAATATTAAAACAAGGCTTATGTTATAAGAAAAAATGTATATACAAATTATCTCTAGTCTTCGGTCACCTTTAACTTGATTTTAAGTTCCACCAACTACCGAAAGTGTCAGTAAACTCATTATATATATGAAAAAGTAATAAGTATATGTCTGCCCAAGTTAGAAGATGTAGACAATGTTATCTAAGAATTAAGAAGAACGTCCTACAATTTGAGATAAAAGTCTGACGTTTTATAATATTTTTTTAACACATAAATTGTTTTTCTAGAGTTTAAAATATCCTAGTTTGACTTTATATATCATAAAACGAATAGTTATATCTATTAAGTATATTCTCGTGGCTGGCCTTAGGTTCATGTGATTCATGGGCATTCCTGTTGTTGGCCAGGGTGACCGATAAGTGCAGTTTCTTATCGTTTTGTTGTGATAGTGTGATGTTAAGTTTATGTTTCTTTTGTTCCTAATAGTGTCCCCCTGTGGATGAGTGGTAACGCTCTCTGCATGCCTTTTAATCAAGACATCCCGGGTTTCATTCCTGGTGCGGATACAAGTGATTCGGAGCTCACGTTAAATTGTAGGACGTCCTTAGGACCCTAATCTTTTCAATCACTGCATATACATTGAAAGTAAGGATTCTGCTAGTGTTTTCACTTTCGGGGGGGAGTGCGAGAAAGACAAAATTGGGAGGGTGTTAGTAGAGTTTAACCGGGTTCTTATCAATTGTTAACTGATTTTTTTTCAAATTGAGGGTGTGCTCGAGATGGAGATGAGACCCTCGCATTGGGGTGAGGGTAAAAGTACCTTTGATTACAAACACAGCATATATGATTCGTTAATTTCAAATCTATATCGAATTCTAACTTCTTTTTTTTCGTATTATACAGCTTGTTCTATTTAGAAGTGCATTTATCATCCGTGTTCTATGAACAAAAGCGTACACTTTTTTCAATTGCTTCCTTGTAAACATTTTGTTTACTATGTTTGATAAAATCAGCCCTACTCAGTTTTGCATTATACCCGGCCGTTTTCAATCTACGCAAACAACAACATTTTTGCATGGTATTTCTAGACTATATGTACTTCTATGAAATTTAATACAATCTGTTCGGATTGCACTATTTTCTTCTTGTAATTTCACTATTTTCTTTGTTTACTTTCAGTGCGCATTCTAATGTATAAATTTCAGCAAAACTTTGTGGTATTTTTTCAATACACCCTCTTTAGCATGTTATCAGCGGGTCCACAATAATTTTTGTTACTGTAAACTAATTTCTATTTGCTTAGATTTTTTAGTATGATCAGGGATTCTGCCAGGATTTTCAGTTTTTAGGGTGTAAATCAAAGTTATGGGGTGTAATTGGAGTTTTTGCACACTTTCTATCGAGTTTTAATAGTCAGAATTTTAAACTGTGGTTGTGTTCGACGACTTGAAGGGGGTGATACGGCCCCATTGAGAGGGTGGGCTGGCAGAATCCCTGGGTGAAATTATAAATACTTTCGACACCAACAGGATTATCTTGTTAAAAAAAATGTAATCAGGAAACCGGGATTCGATTCCGTGATAAGATTATGATCAATTATTTTGTGGATCTTTCAAATTATTTCTTTTCAAAACTTAGATTTTTGGTGAAAATCTATTCAAGCAATATCTGCAATGGAAGATATAATCGATGAAAAAGAGGATAATTTGAATCAAACCTGATGTTTCATTAAAACAGAAAACCGGTTTTGAGTTAAGGCAAAAACCTGATTAGTGTTTAAAAAAAAACGTTTCTTGAATGAAAAATACGATATCGATTTTCTCTGTCCCATGAGATGTAATTTCTCTGCACGGGTTGGCAATACTATCTGCGTCTTATTAGATGCGTGTGGCACTAGATGTCCTTATTGGTTTGAAATAAAAGAAAGCGTTTAATTACAGTATTGTTTTAATTAGATTTCTTGTCAGTGATCTTCTGTAATGGTGCCTGTAGGTGTAGAGCTGGTTCAAGGCAAACAGGATGACTTCTAGTAAGGTTTTTTGTTAATTAATTTTCCAACATTTAATAAGAAAATTTAATATTATTATTTCACTAACAAACGTTGCCGTAGGCAGAAAACGATTACCTCTCCGCAGGCATCTGACGTCCTCCAGCAACATCAAGTGTATGTATCGTTGGTAACGTGTAGAAAGAGTGAGACTTCAATTTCTACATGTGATATTGAATGAGCGATAATGAGTGTTGTCGTATAATTAATGAATCCCGGGTTGGATTCCTAATGAGAACACAAGTGGTTCGGAGCCTACCTGAAACTGTACGTCCCGTTCTTTTGGGTGTTAAAATCATCCCAAATATCTAATGGAAAGCAATTGTAAACTGTCGGTTTACCTTGTCCACAGAGACCTTCAGATCGAAAATCTTCCTCAGGATAGACCGCCAGAAACAGAAGGGAACAAGTAAGGAACCTTGGAGTATACCTTGACAAATTCATTACTTTCAATCATCACAGTGTTAGTCAGAAGTGGTTGTCAAAAATGTGGGTTTATAACTTGGCAAAGTAGATGTTTTCAACATTACAATATGCTACTGATTTTATACACGAACTATATAGGATCAATATTAGAATAGGTTATGTATCTGTTAAATGGAACTTTCAGTATAACAGGTTCAACCCAAGTCATTGAAATACATGAAATTTAGTCACTAGAGAATATATCCAAGATTTGAAAACTAGAGGGTTCTCTTCAAATTTCGAACAAAAAAAAATTTAATAGATCTGCATTTAAAAAGTTATCAGATAACTGACATTAACAGTCGATCAGTTCTCTCCAAAGTTTTGTTGTGTGTGTGCCTCTATTTAGTATGTCCTCGCTATGAAATTATTTTGCATTGGTCGAGCAAATAATATAATGCCGAGGTCACTAATTATGAGAATGTTATACATAATGTATATCATCACAAGTAAAAATTGAAATAAAATGTTTTTTTTTTTTTCAAATGTTATTTTCAGCATAAAGTTAGACTGTTGTCCTAAATATGCTACAGAAATACGAAGTAATGGAAATCTTCTATTATTTCGTCCTGTATTTTAAATTTGTACACGTCGAAACAATAGTTATATTTACCGTATGAAGGCAGCACCTGTATGAATTCTACAACTAAATAAATATTTCTTAGATCCTCCACACCATGAGAAATGATAAATAAACTTTCTTATTACAATGTTGAGCACTAGGAAAGTGCTGATATCGCAGAGAAGAGTGCAAAGGTATTTAACCTTATAACTCAGTATTCAGAAACAACTCATCCTTTCCGCAAACTCTAGTAAAACATAAATAAAAATACAATTGGTGGAAATGAGACAAAGAAAACTTGTAAGGATACGGCATAAAAGAAAATTGAAGTAGAAATCGAAAACGTATATTGTTTACAAGTATAATATACAGATCTGGAAGATGGCGTCAAATGACTAAAGCAAAATTATTTAAGCATGACACTCTTAGTATGCAAATAAAGTGTAATAAATCTCTGCGAAAAATATAAATAAAAAGGATTCTGTCAATTTAATGCTCGAATTATTATAATTTTTAATGTTCCTCTCATATTTATTTATAAAAGCAATTTTCTCCAGTAAAAGTTT
This sequence comes from Lepisma saccharinum, assembly GCA_022664845.1. NCBI lineage: Eukaryota > Metazoa > Arthropoda > Insecta > Zygentoma > Lepismatidae > Lepisma > Lepisma saccharinum. The sequence goes on from JAGDQP010075784.1 coordinate 6,317, forward strand.
TAACTGTCATTTTGAAATTGTTCACGTGTTTCGTTGTGCAATGTCAGATAATACTTTGCATATAATAGAATTCATAAATGAAGACAGTTTTATAACGATATTGAAGAAATATTTTCTTTCTAATTGTGCCTGATGAATCTCTTTAAAAAAAATTAATTGTACTATCAAAGGTGTTAATGTCATGATTCTATTATCGTAAGACACAAGAAAAGCTATCCAATCGAATTGAATTTCATTTATGGCCTTTAGACATCTAAGGCTCATGTCAGTATAGGGGGGAGGGAAAGGATTCGGGAAGGTGTTGGCAAGGTCCTATGTTAGAAGTGCCATCCCGGCATTTGCTTGGTGTAAATGAGGAAAAATCTTGGGAAAACCTAAATCAGGGTGGTTGACCGTTGAGAGCGAACCCACGACCTCCAGAATGCTACGTCCACGTCCTACCACTGAGCTACAGCGACTCGGTAGAAAAGCTATCAAAAGTGCAAGCATAGTAACTTCTACATCTAGACGAGACAGAGAAGTGTCCAAAAAAAAAAGAGAGAGACGAGACAGAACACTCGTAAAAATATCCAGACGAGATACTTTCCGGACAAGATATCTTTGAGACGAGACAGCCTCAATTGCGTCTAACGTTACCATAACGAAACATACTGCCGGCTTCTAGCTGAGAAGTGAATTATATGTCAACATTTTAAAACTCGACTGACACAACACATTTAATTTACAATTTCCCATCAATGTACATGGTTCCGAGTTCACACTTTGTGAGGTTACATTAAACCCATTATAGTAGAGCGACCAGACGTACTGATTTTCGCAGGACAGTGCTGTTTCCTAGAAGACTGTCCTGCGTGATTCGAAACGGTGCGTATTATTAAGAAATGTCCTTTCTTTTCAAAATGTCCCGCCCAATGTCCTGTTTTCATCTTCTGATATACTTTCGTTTTTGTGACACTGGTAAACAGAAAACGAATGCGTATATTTTTCTTCATGGTAATTCTTTCGTTTTTGTTATCCTGCCTTCAGATCAATTAATGGCAAGTTGTTTGATTCCAGGATTGTTCAGGCTTAGTCAGTGTTTGATTTGTAGCAGGGGATGGTTGGGATATCCCCCTGTCTGCAAAAATCTTCCATGGCTCTGTTTACAGGTACCTCTAGGCTGGGATATGGAAGATCCCAAAATACCGTATAATACATCTCACTAATTCTTCCCCTTTCGTTCAAAATTGCACAAATCGAACACTGTCTGCAACAAATCGCGAATTTTAACTCAAATGTTTCTCTTGAGAGATCCATCTTCTCGGAAACTTCACTTCATTGTTGTTGGAATTGAGTTGGAATGTGTTTATGGACTTTAGTGATACTCATGCTCCAGCTGGAATAGGATAGGCGGAAGCATGTTGGATGAAAGCCGGCCAGAGTCTAGTTTGTAGGTATCATCCTGACATTTTCTTGGTGTGACTGAGGAAACACCGTGGAAAAAACCTTTGTTGTTGGAGCAGTCACAGTGTTTTCTCGGATTAGAAACATGCCCTAGATTCTGAGATTTCCCAATCCACTGTTTCTTTCCCCCCTTTAGTGGTTTCTCAAGGAAATTGTATACAAGAATAAATGGAGGAAAATGGAAACTCGAAAGAACATTTCAAAGAATATTAGCTATCTCTCGCAAGATACACTTAAGAAAAAGTCGAAGTACAGTGTCTCCAACTAGTAAAAGTAAGGATGCTTGGGGTAGGTATATAACAAATGTTTTATTTCCCCAGAAATAAATCTCCAAAGATCAAGTTTCCAACACATACCTTAGTTTATTTTGTAAGCTAAGTAGTTTGCCAACTATCGTCAATTAAAATATGTTCATTACTTTTGGTACTCCCTGTAGAATAAGAGGTAGGAGCGGATGTCAAGATTGGTGTAAGAGGCTGGAAACAGTTTCGAGGCAAGAACAACACATATTGGAAGTAGAAATATGTAATTGAAAACAAATGAATCCAAGACAACGTCGTAAGAGAGCGTGTAAAGAAGATTTAAAGGTAAACTTGAAAAATCAAATTAATGTTTAAATTTGAAAAGTGACGTTGAATCGTAGTAGGAAACAGAGAGAGAAAGAATATTTTCCCTCTGTATCTGCATAATATGCTAAAGATAATTAATGGATTCTCCCACGAGTAGTCTGATTTCCAAAAGCTTCTACTGGAGTTTTGACGGGCCTAGTAGATGCCTTCACTATAGTCCATTCACCGTAAGACTTTCAATGGTTCTGAACCAAGAAACCATTAGAATGTACCATAGTGTATCGATATGCTATAGGCCCTCATCGCCTAAGGTCCCATTACATCGGGATAAAAAATCTAATTCCTTTGAGATTTCTTCCGGCGGGTTTTGTTCCAAGGCGACGACTCCCTTCCCGCCGTTGCCCTCGATGCAATGTCAGCGACCTAGTATGGGAGATTCAACGTCAAAGACATAGTTTCTGTGGAGTGGTTTAAATATCGGTGCTTTTTACTTGCGCCCTAACTCCCGCACCGCGAGAATACATCTTAAATCGTCGGTGAATTACCCCTGGCCTCTCGTGGTGATCTACTACAGAGGCAGATCATCACGGAGGCCGGAAGTAATACTCTCATTGACAACTCAAGATGTATGATCGAAAGTAGATACCTTCGGAAACTGAAAACATCGCGTAGTAACGTTCCTTCATTGTTGTTTCGTTTAAATACCTAAATAAAATTGTGAATCAATAATGTGCTAGCCATTGTTGATGTACAGCAATGAATGTGAAAGGATTGAAATAATTCTTTCTTTTCAGTTTCATTCTACGTATATTCCGATTGATTCCGTATCTTTTAAATTTATTATTGATGAATTTATTAGAATATACTTAATATTACAGACAGCACAAAAGTATTACTTACCCTGGAAGAAAACATCAGCATCCATTTTCTGATGCAGTGGCTACGTCACGAAGTTCGAATCGGCAGTGGGGAGGATTGCAAATTCCTAGTTCTGTTATCAGCAATCCTGACGGAATTTATCCGTGTTGTTTCTTAGTTTCGCCAGGTGAGAATACTTGGATGGTGCCTAGGCAGTTGCTTTCCCCATCTCTTTCAAAGAAATTCTGCGTGCCGAGGGTCGTTCCTCAGAATTATTTTCATGAAGTTGCATCACACCTGTGTGTTCAACCCATAGAATAGACTGTAAGAGAAGGCCTATTCAGTAGGAATATATTTTTTTTTGTGTGTGTAAGATGGCTCATTTATTTAATTCTAATAGTCCAAGGAATAACATTTAAAACAAATTTTGATGTAACTTTATAAACGAAGATGGGGCTAAAGTATATTTATTTATTATTTTTTTAAAAAGGCGATTTTCTGGTTTCGCACGTAATTTCCAAACGGGTATTGTGATTTTCGCTTTAGATTCACAGCATCACTCTATATTCTGGTGCGAATTTTAAAAAAAATCCTCTATAGCAATGAATAGCCCCTCGCGTGCGACGTGAACCATATAATATATTCGTATAAGGTTCTAGAGCAGTGTTTCCCAACCTTTTGCAGGCTGCGGACCACTTGATTACTTACTAGTTTTTTGCGGACCCCTGCTCCTACAACCAAGGAAAACATTATACATAAAGTATCAGTAGGTCTTTTTGCGTTATCTATAGCTTAAAAAAGATGTACAATTTCAATACATGAAAGTACAATTGAATACGCTTCGCTAACAATACTGCAATACGCCAATTAATAGCAATAATAGTAAAAACCATTGAGTTTGTTTGCTTACTATTTTTCAATGTGATGACAGTAGTTCTG
>JAGDQP010075785.1:0-10125 GCA_022664845.1 Lepisma saccharinum
TACAGATATTCTCCCAAAACAGAGTATACTGGCAGCTTCTAACATTACATGAGCGATATATAGACATGGTTGTTAACATATGTGCATTACTACTATCGGATCCGTACTAAATATAATAAATATGTATTCTAGAGCTCTATGAAGTAGAATAGGAAGCTATAAGAGTTAGACGAAGAGAAATCCTGTAAACATTTGCGCGCTAAGGAATATAGATAATTTCTTTGAAAAGATAGTCTCAAAGACGTTCCTCAGGTAAAATTTACTTTAATTGCCGGCATGAATTCACTTTTCTCCTACGTACTAACATTAAATAAAGTCTATAGGAAAATTAAATACTTTGAATACTTATACAAAGGTGATTACAAATACTGATCAGGCTATACTTTGTTTGCTAACAATTATTTAGGTACTTTAAAATTGCACAGTTTAGCCTTGATGTCTTTCATACGAGAAAGTCAAAATAACTTTAATAATTTGTTTCTTCTTGTTAGGTTAGGCCAGATTAGGTTTCTCACTTCACGAATAATAACATTTACACAGCAGTGTTGAACGTATGGAATAGGAACTATTATCAATGTATACACTGCAGATATTCTTAACTTGATGAACTTTTCACAACACATGTGTATTGTATAAAGCAAACGTGGCAACAGTAAGATAACTTAAATATTTTTTTATACTTCAAAGCGCACCTAGTAGCTCACTGCACAATTAAGTTAGGTTAGGTCTACTTGGACCAAATACCTTCCGTTGACACATCCACAGATAGTGTGACACTAATAGCTTCTCTAACTCATATTTTATTGAACAGCCTGTCAAGAAATACTATCCTCCTCGCTGCGTTCAAATATACTTTTAATGAACTGTCAGCGGAAAAATTAACATAAGAGGGAAACTAAAAGTATTTCAGCACCTGACATATACTGACAATCTTTGAAAGAAAAGATGCAGCTCAACACAATCACACTTCTTAACATTTAGCATCTACTAAAAGAGACACTTACTGCCTTATGAGCAAGGCCCAGATTCCTAACTTTTCGTAACTTTCTTTACTTTTAATTGCGTAATAGTAAAGATGATACTTGGACTTAGTAATGAGATTACACAACATAATTTGATTTAACTGGATTAAGCTTCCAGTAACAGTGATACCTGATGTAATTAGCTTGAAAGTATGGTGCCTTTGTTCATTGTCTACTTCGCACATGTTCAAGCAGGAGATTGAACTCTTCTCAAAAACATTTATAATAATAATATTACTTCGCTGTAAATTGAACAGAATTAATAATTAGAATTAGTTTATTTGCATTATACACACCAAAGCAGTGATGTTCTTTCTATAGTCCTGCTCACATAAAATAAAGGTTAAATGTTACCTCTGATAAAGCCACACTTCCTTGTTTACTGTAGTGGCTGATGAGGAATTTAATTTATTTAGCACGCCATTGCTAAATCGTTGTCCTTCTTTTTAAATAGTACGGATTATAATTTTACTACTGATGACCGAAGATATTCTTGATTCTTCACCACGCGATTGTAGTTATACTTAATATGTATAGAGTATACCTCTAAAAATTCAATCTTCTTCAGTTGGCCATCTTTTCCCACTCTCTCTCCAACATAGTTGCCAGTACCCAAATTGGTGCATTCCCTACATTAGACTAGGGTTTTCAACTTAATGTACTAAAGGTTGTCATCCATTTTGCAGCCAAACTTTAAGAAACTGCTATTATTAATAATAATAAATTATAGAAAGTAATCCAACATCTAATAAATTTTAGTTACTATTATTATTCCACATACAATTATTTACCAAAACGGTAGCATCCCACAGCTGCAATTAACAAGTGAGTTTTACTGCAAAGCAAGATATCCAAAATAACTTGTAGTGTATTTTAGAAACAACATCTCCTATGTTGATTTCAATACCTTTCGTCCTTACTTTCTTATCATTAAGTTTAAGATGCTTCTTGGTAGCAAGGATTACTGCCTGTTGCCGCTCCTTTTCGCTAAGAGGAGGCAACTCAGGTGGCCAGTCCAGTCTCTTTTTGTATCCCTCAGTGGCACTATAATTTAAGAAAAGTTCAGAAGAGGGATGATCGGTTGTCAAAGATATGGAATGGTTTAGTAACTCCATTACTTCTCCTAAACTTTAGCTCCACTTAGTGTGATTACTGTGACTATACAGTCGAATAATGCGGTTCACATCACGGTGCTTTCTTTCCACTAAATTTGCAGAAGGGTTATAACAGCTTATCAAAACATGTTTAATATGATTAATCTCACAAAATTCTTTAAACTGTTCCGAAATAAACTGGCTACCATGATATGTAACGATCTTAATAGGTCTAGAGTAATAATAGAAGTACATAGTCAACAGTACATGAATAATTTCTTTTGCACTAGCTCTCCTCAAAGGATAAAGTACCAAACATCTAGAAAACACATCAAGAAATGACAAGATATAATTATATTCATTACTCATAGGTAATTTTCCCACTATATCAATACAGACTAGTTCGTGAGGTCTAGTAGCTTCTATGTGTAAAATTTCACGTTTAAGAGCGTGAGAAGATGATTTAGTTTTTCCACAAATTTTTCAGTTATTAATAAAATTATTTGTCTTTGTTCATATGTCTCCAATAGTATAGTCTTCGACAACACAAGTAATTCTTTTTAAATCCGAAATGTCCATTCTGATGTACTGAAGTAATAACTTCAGACACTAAAGTCTGTGGAATAACGAGACGCCAATACGTTCTCGCTTTAACCCCAGCTACAAATCAATCCAAATTTCTTACAATAATTCAAATTACTTTGAAGTTTAGACATCATCTTTTTACACAAAGTGTCACCCATCTGTTCCTGTAGCACTTCGAAACTCTGGAGAAGCTAATTCAGGCAAAATTACATTAACCTGCAGTTCTTGAGGTTCCTCTTTAGTTTCATCAGATGGTTTACGACTTAATATGTCTCCTATGCAGTTCTCAGGTCCTCTCAAATATATAAAAGTAATATCGAAAGGCTGTAATCTCAACCAATATCTAGTAATTCTCATATCCAAATTTCTAAGAGTTCTTTGGCTTACTATGCTTTTATTATCAACATGAACGATCACATGATGTCCGTGTACGTAGTTAGCAAAGTACTCACATAGATAAACAACTGACAAGAGTTCAAGTTGATAAGTGTTTAATCCTGCGTAAGAAATAACTTGCATCTCCCCATCATGTTCCTGAGCTAAGTACCCCCCGATCGACTGGAGACTGCTGTCGCTGAATATGTGAAAGTCTTTACTAAACACCTTCTGAACGAGAGCTGGAGGTAACACCAGTGCTTTCTTAAGAATCTCGAAAGCCTCAATCTCTTTGGGTCTAAACACGAACTTACGATCTTTACGGAGGAGTGCAGTTAAAGGCTCAGATAAGTTTACATAGTTTTTCAAGAAACGTTTCCTCCATTGGCACAGACCAAGAAAAGCCTTCAGTTTCTTCTTAGTTTGTGGAAGTGGAAATTCTCGGATTGGCCTGTTCAGTTTCTCATCTACTTTAACCTCTCCACCGGATACATGTCCGAGGAATTTCACTTCAGATTGCATAAAAGTGCACTTAGCAAACTTCACTGAAAAGTTATAAAAATATAATTTATCTAAGACAAACTCAATATGTTTTAAATGTTCCTGTGTGTCTTTGTCGAAAATTAAAATGTCATCAAGATAGATTAACAAAAATGTACGAGTTTCAAGTTCAAAAATGTTATGCATCGTTGCTTGAAACGCGGAACATGATGTCTTACACCCTATGGGGACTCTCAAAAACTGGTAACTTCTTCCTTCAAACGTAAATGATGTACAAGCTTGACTTTCTTCAGTAATAGAAATGGAATAGGTCAATCGTAGTAAACAGAGTAGCTCCTGTAAGTCTAGAAAGAAGCTCTGTAATGGGCTCTACTCTCACTTGTGTAGGTATTATTAAATCATTAATCCTACGCATATCAATCGTAATTCTAACGGTACCATCAGGCTTCGGTACACAAAAGAGGTGAATTATATGGACCTGGGCCCTCTCTTATTATTCTCCATACTTGCCAAGTTTGCAAAAACTCTCTTACAGCTGGTCTGTATTTATAGGGAATTGGATAAGAAGTAGTTACTACAGGTTTGTCAGTAGAAAGCTTAATCTCTACAGGTGGTACATGAGCAGCATATGGGCTATCTGTAAGGAGTAAGTGCCTAGCTATAATAATATCAAAACGTTGGTTCTTTACTGCAATGTCTAGGTTAGTTCGAGAAAAGATTCCTTCTTGATTTCTTCCTCAGGAACCAAACCATCCTCATCTTCCTTTAGAAGCTGAAATACTGAGAAACTTCCTAAACAAGCTTTGTTAGAAGAAAGTTGGATCTTCCGATGTTCTGTAGACTCCAAAATAACAACGTCATGCTAACAATCCACTAAGCAATTATATTTCTTCAAGAAAGGCATTCCAAGAATTAATTCTGTGCTTAAATCTTCTACTACATACAATTCAATTTCAAATACTTCTCCCTCAATTTCGAAATAAAAAGTCTGTCTACCTCGTAATTTGTGACCATTCGAACCAGAAAATCCTCTGAGCATAATCCCTTCTGCTGGGAGTAGCTTAACCCGAGGGTGAGTGTCCTTGATACGTTTAAAAGCATTATATGAAAGAACACAAGCTTCACTTCCAATATCTACAAGACAATGAAACAACATATCAGCCATCTTTCCAATAATCTGAGGTGATTTATGTATTTTAGGTTTAACAATTTCATCCAATGAAGCTTCATGAAAGTAAGTTATAAAATAAATAGGTAAGTTTAACTGAGTACTACTCTTTACTTCATTTCTGTTATCCTCTTCACTTAATTTGCTAATAAGTGGTCGCAACGACACATTTGAACTTCCCACAGGATGCGACCCATATCTGTAGGAGTCCTTTAGTTTCCCTGCCTAGAATCTGTCTGTTGGTCCTGTTCCTAAGTTTGGACCGACTTTTTGTATTTCCACTTTCTTTCTATTATTATACCAGTTCTGGTTACTTTTGCCTTGGTTTTGATTTGGATAAGGATAATAAGCTTGATTACTATTATTGTAGCTGTAGTAAGGATTATAGTACGGATTAAGAAACAGCTGAGCGTGAACTGGGAAAGAATTTTGACATTGTCCTTGGTAAGCATTAAAACTTTGGTTGGGTTGTACAGGAAAAGGTTGATCAAAATTAGGTACAATAGGAAGGTTTTCCTGGTAACCCAGCATAAAGTTAGCAGGCATCTGCTGATAGTTAGCATTTCCATTAGCATTCTGTGCTGGATAATTAGGCCTATTACCAGAATTATTACCATTTGCATTTTCTCCTGCTGCACCATTATTAGCTTGCTTCTGATTAACAAAATTCCTCTGCTGGTCATTTTTCTTCTTAAAGCTCTTATCACCATTTCCTGAATTCTTATTATCACGATCTCTTAAAGAATTTGATGTAATAGTAGTTTGGTTATTAGGTGAGGTAATAACTCGGTTGTGTTCAGAAAAACTGTTTATCGTTGAAAGAGTTCGGTAGGAATCACTTAGGAGGGGGTTGTTACAATTCCAGTTCGTACGCAAGACACATTATGATTAACAACAGTATCATAAGTAGAAGATGCTTCTTTCACCGGTTGTTCCACTACATTCACTCCAAAGAAGTCCTTCCTTTTCGGATGGATGGAACCTTGCTGGTCTCCTTCCCTCTTCTGGGATGATTGAAATCCTCCTTCGTTTGCTGGTAGTACAACACCAGAAACCTTATATCCCTCCATTAGAGTCACACGGTCAAGAAGAGCTTGAAAAGTGTGGGCTCCAAACTGACCAATAATCACTCTCATACTGTCTGGAATCAGTTCAAGGATGTTCTCCACAAGTTCACTTGAAGAAATATCTGGCTTCAAATTACAAAAGGTTGACTGCAGGTGAAGTACAAATTCAGTTACTGACCCATGTACGGAAGGATTGTATTTCGTTTGCTGAACTCGTCTTAACTGCTTCTTAACAAATGTGTTATTAGTGAAATAGGAAAGCAACTCTCTCTCTAATTCCTCATAGCAAAAGATTCGACTTTTCACCCCTTCATACCACGACAATGCAAAGTCGCGTAAACGTCTTACAGCTGCAACTAACTGGTCATGCGGAGATAATCTCAGAATTTCAAAATTTTCACGTAACTCATTGAGAAACTGGCGCACTCTCTCATTTAACGCGTTTCCATGATACAATGGGAATGAATCCAAATCCCTAAGCCTAAGGTCTCGATACTCTTCCTCCTTTCTTATTCTTTCACTCCGTGTGGTGTACTACACTCCATGTTCAGGGCAGGTATTCCACTTAGAGCTGAAGGACTTACAGTTCTGCGAGGATGTACTCCTTGATGAAGTATTTCCAAAGGTTTAGAAATAACATATGGACCTGAGGTGGCACATCTTCTTGTTTCTTAATTTTCAATTACATCAGAAGCATCATTAACTTAGTCCCATGTAACACGATTATACACACTTGCTTTTCCTTTAGTTGAATCAACATGAGGCAACTCCTGACTCATGTTAGGACTTGTTCCACCACAAAAGTTTGTATACAACATATTCTCTATTCTCCCTTCCGGATAAGTACTAATATTACTTGCACGTTCAGTAATATTATCAGACCTAATAAACCTTTTCAAAACATTCTCACTCTTAAGAAAATCACATTGGTAGTTTCTGGGATTTATTGTTACTTTCGAAATATTCTCATTTTCAATGTCACTCATACTATGCTTTAAACCTCATTTTCAATGTCACTCATACTATGCTTTAAACTTGTTTTATCTTTATTCAAGACTGACTTAGGCTCCATAGTTCCTACTGCAGCGTGTTTAGAAACAATTTTGCCTTGAATTTCACATTTCTTCACTCGTTCTTCGAGACTCTTCAATTTAGTAGCCAACTCTTTGTCATTAGTATCAATAGTGCTAAGTTTTTCTCCTTGGCTCCTTAATTTTATCTCAATACACTCCATCTGAACTCCATTATTTATTTGAAAATCTTCAACTTTTGATGTTAACTCCTGTTGAAAAGTAGTAACATCAATAGGAGCTTTGTTTTCCAAATTATCTAAACGTCTCTCCCGAGCAGCTTGTTTACTTTCTAAAGCACTAAAATGCTGTTCTGACAGTTCAATGTGTCTTTTGATAATTTCATTCACAGTGTATATTTCCATTTCTAGATCAGCTTTGGCAGAGTTTACGCTCTCAGTAACTACATTTTTTATCTCAGTAATGGTCTTATCTTGTGTCTCCTGCAACAATCGGGCAAATTTCTTCATCAATTCTTCAGTATTTTCTTTTCTTCCTATACCGAATGTAAGATTTGGTGTTCCTACAACTTCAATAATATTTCGAGTTCCTCCATCATTCTCAATATTTTCTCCTAAGTATTCTTCAACAGCAAGGGTTTCTCCCTGAGTTTTTTCTATATTCGCAGGCTGTTTACTCGCCGAAACTTCAATACAATGCGGGCAATTCCACTCAGTCCCGTTATCAAAGTATTCTTGAAAATCTGTTTCGCTCATTCTTGTGTGAGCCCTACAAAAGAATAAAATGCACTGGCTACACTGTAATTTAGCGACACTCTCGTGCGCACACTCCATCTCTTTAACCATTCGTCTGGTATAGAGCATTTCACCACGCTTCAATAACACGGAGCAAATACAATATTCTTCGCACAGCTTTTTTCTCTCGAAGAAATAACTCAGTATTTCTCTCAAAATCACAAAGTGTCCTTACATTGGTACTCACTCTCAAAAACGCAGAAGCAAAAATATTCATTAAAGTAGTTCCCCACCATCTCACTACAGTATATTGGATATTGCTAAAGTTAGAAGTATCAAGGTAATATCATCTAATCAAACCGTCCTATACCTAACCTCGAAGAGATTGATTTTTTATCAAGTCCTTACCAAAATCTCCTTCACTACCTAATCCTAGCCATTATCTCATAACAACGAGAAATAAAAAGTGAAGTACTTATCAAACTTAGTAGCGTAAGCTAGACAGCAAAAGAGACAAGGAAAATCCTAGAAGCTGCGTTCGCCATTGCAACGTTTCCTGAACGCCTTCTCATAACAATGTATGGGCGAAGAGTAACTATTGGAACACTTCTCTTTAGAGTTGCTAATAATAAAATTAATGTTCCCACTTCAGACGAAACATTCTGAAACTGGTACTGTATAATTAGGTTGATACACTGTGGAAGGGGTTCCTAGTTCCTATCGATAACTATTTCTCAACCACAGATGCTAACCTAATGGCCCTGTACAACGGAGTTGCCAACATAATTGTAACTTAGTTATGTAAATCTGTGGAAGGAATATATTAATAAACACCAAGAAACAGAAATGTATAAATAAGAATAAACACATTATGTACCCTATTTCTTATTATTCCATTCCAAAAACACCATATAGTATACATGGGTAACTTCTATCCTGAGAAAATTCCCATCAGATTTACTTGGAGAATATATTTGTTCCAATAGTAAATTTTATTAATATTCAACGTATTCCAGAATAGCAAATAATTGAAGATGAATAGATATACATCCGTTTCACTTCTAGTTCCATTAAACTTGTGCACTGTAAATTTTGCAGATATTTCTGTACTTATCACTGTACACGGATATATCTGATAGTCTTGTACTAAAGCTCCTCCACTCTAGTTTAATATACAATTTACATAGATACTCACATACAAAGCGTATGATATTAACAATGGGTACCATTTAAGAAATGATTCGATTACAGATATTCTCCCAAAACAGAGTATACTGGCAGCTTCTAACATTACATGAGCGATATATAGACATGGTTGTTAACATATGTGCATTACTACTATCGGATCCGTACTAAATATAATAAATATGTATTCTAGAGCTCTATGAAGTAGAATAGGAAGCTATAAGAGTTAGACGAAGAGAAATCCTGTAAACATTTGCGCGCTAAGGAATATAGATAATTTCTTTGAAAAGATAGTCTCAAAGACGTTCCTCAGGTAAAATTTACTTTAATTGCCGGCATGAATTCACTTTTCTCCTACGTACTAACATTAAATAAAGTCTATAGGAAAATTAAATACTTTGAATACTTATACAAAGGTGATTACAAATACTGATCAGGCTATACTTTGTTTGCTAACAATTATTTAGGTACTTTAAAATTGCACAGTTTAGCCTTGATGTCTTTCATACGAGAAAGTCAAAATAACTTTAATAATTTGTTTCTTCTTGTTAGGTTAGGCCAGATTAGGTTTCTCACTTCACGAATAATAACATTTACACAGCAGTGTTGAACGTATGGAATAGGAACTATTATCAATGTATACACTGCAGATATTCTTAACTTGATGAACTTTTCACAACACATGTGTATTGTATAAAGCAAACGTGGCAACAGTAAGATAACTTAAATATTTTTTTATACTTCAAAGCGCACCTAGTAGCTCACTGCACAATTAAGTTAGGTTAGGTCTACTTGGACCAAATACCTTCCGTTGACACATCCACAGATAGTGTGACACTAATAGCTTCTCTAACTCATATTTTATTGAACAGCCTGTCAAGAAATACTATCCTCCTCGCTGCGTTCAAATATACTTTTAATGAACTGTCAGCGGAAAAATTAACATAAGAGGGAAACTAAAAGTATTTCAGCACCTGACATATACTGACAATCTTTGAAAGAAAAGATGCAGCTCAACACAATCACACTTCTTAACATTTAGCATCTACTAAAAGAGACACTTACTGCCTTATGAGCAAGGCCCAGATTCCTAACTTTTCGTAACTTTCTTTACTTTTAATTGCGTAATAGTAAAGATGATACTTGGACTTAGTAATGAGATTACACAACATAATTTGATTTAACTGGATTAAGCTTCCAGTAACAGTGATACCTGATGTAATTAGCTTGAAAGTATGGTGCCTTTGTTCATTGTCTACTTCGCACATGTTCAAGCAGGAGATTGAACTCTTCTCAAAAACATTTATAATAATAATATTACTTCGCTGTAAATTGAACAGAATTAATAATTAGAATTAGTTTA
>JAGDQP010075788.1:0-10125 GCA_022664845.1 Lepisma saccharinum
ACGAAAATGTTACCATGATGTTACTATGAGCACGACAGTGTTGATACGTAACTATGAAAACTGATAAGCAAACATATTGATGGGGAAGATAAACTTCTTAATTTTTTTTCTTCCATCATGGTTAGAATGTCAAAATATATGCACATGCAAATTTTGACAACTCGAGAGCAATTACTCTGGGAGATATCAATGATACAGATTCTTGTTTCTGAATAGTGAAGACAAAGTCTGAAAATACCCTTATATTTGTAAAATGCTGTATGAAACAGAAATCAAATACATATAAATAGGTGCTGGGTGGAAGGCGCTACCTAAACGCATACAAATTGTTCCTGGTTATATTGCAATTTCGGTATGCATTTAGTATACGATTCCTTCATTATTTTAAAACAAAATGGGTGTTTTCAGGCTATTGCATCATTAGCCCATCTCTCACAATAATACATTTACGACAAAACCGACTTCAGAAACGTGTTTCCCGTAAAATTCTAGCCCAGAATGACATATTACACGACCTTCTTCCCATTTAAGAAAACCAATCGAGATTCAATATGGCGGCCGTAAAGAACACCCTCCAGCAGGTAGCGCCTTCCACCCAGTACCCATTACCATGTATTTGTTTTCCATTTCCTACAGCAATTTACAAATACAAGGGTATTTTCAGACTTTTTCTTCACTATTCAGAAACAAGAATCTGACTATCATCGATATGTCCCAAAGTAATTGGTCTCGAGTTGCCAAAATTTGCATGTGCACATATTTTGACATCCTAACCACGTTGGAAGAAAATAATTAAGTAGTTTTTTTCTGTTCCATCAGTATGTTTGCTTGTGAGAGTATGTATTCAAGCAAGTAAACAACGATTCTGAAAAGTATTCAATATTACAAAATGTGTTCTAGTTTATTTTCGTTCCAAAATTGTAAGCTCAAATGACTCGTTAGTAGGACGTAATCTCTGAAGTATATTAAAAATAAAAACAGATTTCATACTGATCTAAAGAAATGTGACTTGTCTGTTCCTATAAATCGTTCTTGCAATCTGTTTGTTACATAAAATAACAAAAGACCGATGACAGTTTGAAATAATAATGTGAACATTTTAAGAAGTATTGCCTAAAATATGTTTTAAGTCCATGTTATTTCCTTTTACACAAATACCTTTCATATGGATATACCTTATAAGTTGGCACATAAGGTACAAATGCCTTACAAGGTAGACAATACGAAGAAAAATTTGTCGAATTTTTGTCTATCAATTAAGCTACTAGGTGACTACCGTTTTAAGTAGTATTGTTTTATCTTAAAAGACATTACTAGAAAGATTTTATTAGCAGTGAACAGCTCAAAAAGATTTCAAAAATTCGCAGTTCACTTGTAACACAGTAAAATCCTGTCGTATATTACAGAACAAATCAAAGTCGTTAATAATTTTGTGACA
The DNA here is from genome assembly GCA_022664845.1 of Lepisma saccharinum. Classification (NCBI taxonomy): domain Eukaryota; kingdom Metazoa; phylum Arthropoda; class Insecta; order Zygentoma; family Lepismatidae; genus Lepisma; species Lepisma saccharinum. The sequence continues at coordinate 1,439 of JAGDQP010075788.1, forward strand.
GGAAACTGTGTTTGAAACACTTAAACAAGTGAGACGGAGCCTAGTTTGTGGACTGTGCACATGTGCTTACCGCCAGGCCTCAGAAGCGCGCGTCCGATTTGGATGATATATGTGTCGTTGGAAAGTTTCGCTGAGACCTCTTGAACGACACCTCAACTAGACAGATGATATATGCGGTTTGAACTCGTCTCGCAAAAGGAAAATCTACCTTTCCAACGGCACCTCAACCACTTAGTAGCTAATAGTTCCTGAACTGAAAGTTGTCGATAGGCGGACGGACGAACAGAGTAGTGATATAAGATTTCCCAGCTTTTGCTGCTGAGGCCTAAAAGTAAATGGGTATTAGCATTGATTATTAGAGTTATTTTCACATCATTGTTTAACAGGGTAAAAAATTTAAAATGACATGGTGCGAGAGGTAGTATTAAAAATATTCTACAAAATACACTGCACGTTTGCAGGGTAATCATTATTTAGTCAATAGTTTGGAAACTAACACCAATTTGTAGAGCTGGAAAAGCCAATATTTAATTAGGACATAGTGCAAGAAACGGCAGGAGAGAAAACAGATGAAAGAAATATAGTAATGTATATGATTGCGGTACGAACTTAATGCATGCTGTTTTGTTCTATTTCAGTTACCAAATCCTAGTGGAGAAATGCTAAACCTGTGTACACGGAAAAATTACAGAAGAATGGGATCTATATATTGGGGGCATATGGTATGTTTCGAAACTTCCTGTGTGTAAATACAGAATAAATAACATTAAAATAACAAACATGGGATTAATCTTACCTGTGAGGTAAGATTAATAATACGTGTTTCTCGTTTCTTGTATAACACAGTAATATACATGGGATTTATTTTTGTATGTATGTATGCACCTAAAATTTCTTCTGAATTTGAATGAGTATGGAATCGAGCGTTATGCATGTTGCTTCGGCCTAGCTTGAGATCAGGTATTTTGATTTTTACCTTACAAGCCTCTTTGACTGAGCGGCCTGTGTGCCATTCAGCGAGTGGATATCTCTCTCACGTTCATCACCTCTTACGGGTAAGCAACGTTTTGTCATTCCTAAATACTTTGTTACGATTACAGTGAAACTTCCCTTAATGGACACCTCTAAATAACGAACAGTTTTAAAATCCCGGTAGAATAACATCGAATCTTATGAAAAGAAACTCTCTCAATAGCGGACTCTCTTAATAACGGACGCAGACACATTGATAATGCTTTCTTCTAAAGCATAAATCTCTCAATAGCGGACAATGCCAACATATGGTGATCATCTGTACGGATTTCTATTCCAAATATTTTCAGATGTGAGTCATCGTCCTATTGAGGAGTACTGAAGACAAATGAAGGCTTAACTTGTAACCTACCCCCTCCCTTTTTTTTTTCAGGATAAAGTAGTCGCGGAGTCTTAAGATGCTTGACAACAAAAGCAACCAATACCCACAACAATGCCATCAAAACGCAGTTACAAGGGCAAACGAGTAACAATATTCAAATAAATAAATAAATAAAAAGAATATTGTTGTATTTAAAACTGAAAAATGCTGTTACACATAGTTTTCCAGCTATTCTCGGCCTGAGCCATGCCTAAAAGGCCTTAAATAAAATTCAATTAAATTCAACTGTCCTGCTGCAAGTGTCATTTTCTTATTCCAAGTTCTTATGGTCGTTTAAGGGAGGTTTTCATGTGTATTGCTAATTAGCAGACAGTTTTTTTTAGGTCCCAATAGTGTCCGCTATTCGGAAGTTTCGCTGTATAAGTGATTTCGTGACTGTTTGCGGTCGGAGTAATAACCCTTGTATCCAGAGAACGACTCCTCTACGTTTTCGGGGGGGGGGGGGGGGGGGGGGGGGCCACAAAGCATAAATTAAATTATATTTCTGAAAACTTTCCTAACTTGTTCTATAAGTTTTGGATACGCTGGCACGCTAATGTATTTGGAACTACTGGTTCTTTGTATGTTGAGTTTTATTGAAAGTAGCCTTGACCGACTTCTACCAATCTTGTAACATCTTTGTACTATTGCCGTTTTTCATGCCTAGAAAATAAACGAAGTTAACTTCGATGACCAAATCGGTTGGATTATAATAGAATTTGTACGCTCTAAGAAGGATGGGGGGAGTATTCCAAGTGTTGGACTTCGTTCTGAAAGAATGATTAGATTGTTGATGGATTTTACTATTATGGAAAAGGTTTCCGAAACACTGTCATTCGAAATTTATTGTTACACCTGAAAATAACTGGATTAATACTTTTTGAGTTGTGACATTTGCAAACGTGCGATATGTAGTTGTGCTAATACTTCCAAGCACAGCCCCATTAAAAATCCATCAAGTACTTGGAAACAGCGGTCTTTCAATATACGTTCTTTTGTGCGCTTTAAGTTAGTACAATGGAATTATTCAATCAGCAAACAAGAACCAATAATTCTAAATACGTTTGGATCGCAACGTATCCAAAAATCACACAAGGAAGCTTCTTAAAAAATAAAACTTAATTCCTACATTGTGCTTGTCAAAAACCATTAAGAAGTCTTTCTCTGTATACAAGCGTTAGTATGTGTACCGCATGCAATCCTCGGGTGTGTATGAAATTATTTATAATTGCTAGAAGAAGTATATAATGGTGACAAAATGTTGCTTATCCGTAAGCATGAAAGAAATGTTCATTCCAACAACTCTTTTTCCGTCTATCTAAACATTTAACACAGCGAAAAAACACGACACAGAAACTGCACACATTTTATAGATAGCTAAATCTTATCGCTATGTCAAAGAGACATGTTACACAATAACCAAAAAAACCTGATCTCAATACAGACTGAGGTAATTTGTATAAAGCATAATCCCTTCCTAGATTCCTTTGCTACTCAAACTCATCTTAGGTTCATACATAAACACCAGAATAAATCCCATGAATATAAAAAATCATTTATTATTTCCTTACACACATGATTCATTATATGGAGTGAATAAATTATTACTCGAATTTAAGCAATATCTATGTTTACACACGGACAGTTTCAGCACACACGATATGCACCCAACATATGTGTAGAGCATAACTTTTTTTTTCCGTCTCACAAGGGGAGTCAGTCAATTGTAAAACTTATTTTCGATTCATAATTCTTTGTAATAAAAGCTCATGACCTGAGTGTTAATTTGGCAAAGCACTAAGATGTACTTTTCCCCCGTTGCCGAGAAAATCGGCTTTGAAATATTTGGCGTAGGTCATATTGAGTTCTTTTAATGTTTATATTTATAAAAAAGACATACTGAAGGGGCAGAAAATAATTTTTTTTTTCCTTCATGATTAGAGTGTCAAAGTATGTGCATATGCAAATTTTGACCACTCGAGCGCAATTGCCTCGGGAGATATCGATGATATAAAAGTCAAAAACTGTGCTAAACTTTATTTTTATATGGGCCAGTCTAGTAATTGCAAACTTCGGCCCGTCACGATTTGCCATTTAGCCATTAAAATCCACACCCATGCCTACCAGGGCTCGAACCCGGGACCTTCGAGTCGTTGGCCAACTGCCGTAGACCGTACGGCTACCCGGCCGGCATATAAAAGTCAAATTCTGTCTGTGGGAAGTGATCAAAAAGTGTGGAAATATCCTTATGTTCTTAAATTGATGAAAGGAATAGAAGCCAAATACATAGTAATGGGTACTAGGTGGAAAGCGCTATCTACATGTCCTCCATCTTGAATCTCGATTGTTTTTCTTAAATGGGAAAGGGGTCGTATAATATGTCATTCTGGGCTAGAATTTAACGAGAAATACGTTTGTGAAGTCAGTTTTGCCCTAAATGTATTATTGTGAGAGGTAAGGGTATATGCCACTTCTATGCAGGTAATGATGCAACCTGAAAACGCCCATGAAAGGAAATGAAACCCAAATGCATACAAATTGTTCCTGGATGTAGTGCCCTATCGATATGGATTTGTATTAATTTTGGTTTTATTTTTTCCGTTATTTGAAAACGAAATGGGTGTTTTCAGGTTATTGCATCAATACCCTGAACTTGTGCCACATGCTCTTTCCTCTCACAATAATATATTTAGGACAAAACTGACTTCATAAACATATTTCTCGTCAAATTCTAGCCCAGAATGACATATTATACGGCCCCCTTCGCATTTAAGAAAATTAATCGCGATTCAATATGGCAGACTTCAAGATGGCGGCCATGAAGAACATATCCTCCAGCAGGTAGCGCTTTCCACCCAGTACCCATTACTGTGTATTTGGCTTCCATTCCTTTCACCAATTTAAGAACATAAGAATATTTCCAAACTTTTTGATCACTTTCCATATAACAGACTTTTATATCATCGATATATCCCAAAGTAATTGCGTCAAAATTTGCGTGTATACATACTTTGACATTCTAATCATGACGGAACTATATATATATATATATGTAATTCTTTTCTGCCCCTTCAGTGTGTTTGCTTGTAAGTATAAACATAAAAAAGAACCTCAATATGACCTACGCCGAATATTTCAAAGCCGAATTTCTTGACAACGGCGAAGAAGTGCATCTTAGTGCTTTACCAAATTAATACTAAGGCCATGAGTTTTTATTACAAAGAATTATGAATCGAAAATAGGTTTTACACCTGTCCGGCTCTCGTTGTCAGTATTTTTTCCGTATCCTCCACAGGTTCAATATTTCTTTGCTAGTACCTGGCAACTATGAAATGAAACAAAACAATATAGATTAACTTCGTACCGCAATTACACACTTTACTCCTTTTCTTTCATCTGTTTTTTTTTTCTTTGTTTCCATTTTATCTTATCACACTACTTCCTAATAAAATATTAAAATTTCCCTTTCGACAAAGAAACTGCTGTGATGCATCGTAACTAAATAATAATTGTCCTGCATCAAGTGGAGCCTATTTTATACGCCACATAAGTAGAAGAAAAAGGAAATACTTCCACAAAATAAATGAAAGCTTACAATTTCACTTACAGCCCGTATCCTTTTAAGACATCCTTCTAACCACGTTCTTATGGTTTGTTTAGCTACTTCCTCCTCGATAATGTATTCAAATTCTTCTCGAGCTAAGAGTTCTTCCAATTGCAAAGCTTTACGAATATCTACTGATCTATAAGACAGCATACTAAAAGGGAAGGAAAAAAAAAAAATCAACAAGGTAATTTTTGCATCAATGAATGTTCCTTGCTAAACACATGATACACAATAATAATGTTAATAACCAGGGCTCGAAAAATTTTCTTGATCTACGCACCAGTTCTGATAACCAGGCACCACAATAATACAAATACAATTTAATGTATAGGCCTCCATGATTTGGCCTTTTTTTTTTTTTCGAAGTCCATGGTAGAAGACTTGCAAGTTGGTTCTTAAAATGCTGTGCCAATGTTTCGATCTCCTTTTCTCCAAAATTCCCTTCTGGCCAGGTGAAAGTACCAAATACACTGATGCACATTTCAAAGCTATGTTCGCTCGAACTTATTTTAATTTGTTTTTAACCCATCCAAGCACATAAAATTCAGAGCTAATGGCAGGTAAAAATTGGAATTCTAACGTCAAAAAAAGCAAGGCGCCAGACTCGTATTTCCAGTCGACATGGTGACCTGGTGTCCGGGATTTTTCGAGCCCTGCTAATAACACAATCTTCAGAAATATTTTCGAGTAGCAATACGTACGCTTCATCAGTTAGTTTAAAACGTAAGGAAATATGGACAAAGGAAAATTTTGGTTAAGCAGTACGTATAACCTTGTAAACAGTACGCATCTTGCAGGCGAATATAGCGTCTACCACGTCAGAAAAAGGACGGATGAAGTGTTGCATATTGTTCTATGAAATGCATCCGTCTCATTACCAAACAAAAGAACCTATATAAAATAAAAATAACTGAATATGTAAAATAAAAGCTAGGTTGTATTGTAGAGAAGAAAACTGCATGAGATGAAAAATAAAATTCTGAAAGAAAGTATAATTGAAGATAAGAAGACATCTGTGAAAGCAATGTATCTAAAAGGATGTAAAAGGAATAAAGAAAATGCTGCTTTGTTTGTTTCATAATATGGAAGGTAATACAATTTTATTTAACAATCCTATTTCAAAGATGGTTGTTTTTTTTATTTATATAAAAATGTTCATATAGTTGCCTCCATACCATCGCGACCGTTTTCTTAGAATTTCACTACCACAGATGTCACTTGTACCCTGAGATTTTGCGGCTAAACATCTGTTGACAGCTTTGTTGTATCGTCGCTTCCTTGCTCCTACCATTGCTACGTTGCCAATTTTATCTTCTATTCAGCCCTTTAAATTAAAATTTCAATAGAAGTTATTGCACTGTTTCGTTGTGATAGTGTCAGTATCGATTAAGTTCCATTTGTAGTGCATTTGTGTTAGAAGTGCTTGTTATACCTCTCCAAGATCAGAAAGAAATTTGGCGATGTTGGTAAGAAGAGCGCTGTCGTGCCTGGAAAATTCATAGTACGAGAACGAGACAAAGACATGTTCGGCAAGCCTGGTCTTAAAATTTATTTTGGTCACGCCTACATAGTTCTCTCCACATTGGCATATGCCATTTGATACACTCCACTCCCGACATTTCTAGGAATAAAGTAACTTTTATATTGCGTGAAACTTTTCTCTGATGCATTGGGTGGTAAAATTCCAGAACTTACATCACTATCTTGATATATCCTTTTCAATCCATCTGTGATAGACTGATGCAAGGGAATGCCTCTCCAGATTTTGGTTTCATCAACACGTAATTTTTTTTACTGTGTTTGTCAGGCCCGCTTTGTCAACCTGTTCAGTCCTTAAACCTTTTATATTGCCTGATGAAGCCGCAAAATATATTGATGAAACCAGTATCAAAACTTGTAATTTTCAGCCTTAGCTGCAATTGGTCCGTCCATCAGGACAATACGAGGATGGATATTCAACTTAAGCAAGTTTAATATCTGATCCTCGCGACGAAATTTTATATTTGTGTAACTGCGGAGACTATCTGGTTGAGATGCAATGGGTAATACGTAAGAGTTCAATGACCCACATTCACTGTCACAAAACAAGCGAAAGTGGTTACCGATATACACGTCCTTGTTTATCCGTCACAACAAGGACGTTCTCCGAAGCTTGAAGTCACGTGTTTTGAGAAGTATCTCGAAATATACCAGAGACTTATTGCGAGGGAAGAAACCAAAACAAATTAACCAGTAATCTATCTCTGGACAGTTGCTGCTCTGCTTGGGGCAAGCTGTCAAGTGCATAATGCAATATAAGCTCTTCTCACATAGACAAACTATCGTAGCGGATCCGTACTTCACGTTGCATTAATTTATCGAGATCCTGCCTTGGCTGTTTGATGTGTTATTACTTCAAAGCAACACCAAGCTACACTCGGAAAACGAGCTGTGGAAACAAACGGCCTCTTGGTTGGAATATTTTAAGCCATGCAGCCTATTCACCAAGCTCCCACTTGAAATACTACCTTTTGTTCTGTAGATGGGAGTAACAGAAAGAACAACAGATTCAACGTAGATTGCACTGAAGCTTATTCAACTTGAAGGACATGCGTTCTACTATCAAGGCGTATGTTTGTTTTTCCACTAGGAAAAGGTTGAGAGTCGCATGTGAGACTACTTTGTAGACTTTTGAACCCTTAGTTTGTTTTATGTATCACTTTTTTCTAAGTTCAACAAATGCTAAGAGCTTCGTTGTTTACTGAATATAAAGGTACACATGATTACGTTAATATTTCCGTACGAATTGTTCTCTTATAATAACATGCTCTTTCCTATCTACATCGTAGAACTTTCTTGTCCACCTGACACCAAAATTTTGCCCACATCACTACATAAAGCTACTTCCGAACTTGTGTACTATATCCTAACCCAACACAACGTGCCCCTGGAATTCCCTTTTCTTATAATTATGAACCATCAATATTGTTACCTAGTTGCGTGTGACGGGCAATAGTTGGACCATACACCTGCAATAGTTGGAAAACACTTTCATTTCTACTCCAGCCGTCATCAATGTCACAGTCTCGACTCACTATCACTATATTGTTCTGAACTTAATCTTTATTAATTGTTTCTCTTCTGCTTAATTCTTCCTCCTATTTGCCTTTTTTAAATTTGTATTTGCCCCCTCCCCCATATTAATATCGATATGTATTTCCTATCTTTTTCTCCCAAAGAGCCATTGAACACATTTGCTTCATACTGCATCTTGTTACTTCCTACCAAATATCTTAATTTTATAAAGCAATAATGCTTAACTTGAGATGTCTACCACAGTCTTGTTTGTGTTACTGACTCTCTCCTTGGTTCGAGAGACCGTATAGAGCTTTGCAAGCAATCATGGTGCTCTGGGAATATCTCAGCGTATCTTTTCTGCTCGTGGATTCTTGTGCTTGAAGGATGAAAGGGTCGTTAATCGTCCTGCAAGTCATTATCATGCCCCTATCGACGACGTTGTTACAATATAGCATAGAAGATGAGCTCAGCAAGAGATGACCAGTATTCAGACATTCCACTTATAGCCCAGTAAATATAGGGTTGCGAGCTGAAATAATTTATAAAAAGCTATTTTTTTCAGGATTTGTTCTTTGTGGCCTCCCAAATGAAATCCCAAAAGTCCCCTAAAATCCCATGTTCGCTTCACCC
>JAGDQP010075789.1:0-10125 GCA_022664845.1 Lepisma saccharinum
AAGTTATTGAGGTGTGAGCATTGTGTGAAGACGTTCACACAATGTCTGAGATTTTCAGTAAAAGAAAATGCAAAATGGATTGTTCTTTACATTTTAATGACATTTGTTTGTCCATTTTGCACATATCAATTTCCGAGGCTCGATTTTGACTTTCCCTCTGGGTTTATTTTTGCCCCTGGGAGGTATGTATTCCATCATTACATTAAGGGTGTGCCTGATTTTATTCCCATGTAAGGTTATGCATTCCAGCTCTGCATAAAACAGGTATGGGCTGGTCAATTTCGTTGACTCTCTTTGGGCTTCCTTTGAAGCTGAGATGCACAAAAAGTAACCTGACATGAAAAAGTATTGTGTTGTAATTTCGCTCAGTCGGTTGCTCCTTCGCTCACGGTTAGAATATAATAACGTAACCTAAGATGAGAATGTGTTTCCAAACAAATGATTAATAATAAAAAATAGTTTTCGTTCTTGTATCTATTTCATTTGTACATTGTTTTATTCTTTGTAAATGGATTTTCTGAATACAGATTTTCTTTTTTTTAGAAACTTTTTAAAAAGTATCCTTGCTTTTGTATTTCATAGTTACAGGTATTGCTATCACAAAGTATGAAACCATTTTGGTTTTAGTACTGTAGAATCTATTGTTGCATGTATTTTTTATCCTGAATAGCTTATTTTTGTTTTCTGCTTTTGAATTTGTTATTTGGAACTTTTATTTTTCTTTTCAACAGAATTTTGTTTTTTTTAACTATAAAACAGTTTTTTTTGTTTTCTTTGTTGGTTAAGAATTTTTCTAAAAATTTTGACACAATACATATAGAAAAAAATGCCTGCATGATAAGAAGTTTTTGTTACATTCCATGTCTAAAATTATTTTCTAGGTCACGGAACTGTTTTTTTGTACTACATTTCAGTCCTTTTTCTAAAAATGTTTTGTGACAATGTCGTATATGAAATATTTATACACTTTAACTGTTTGAAACTAGTTTTGCACATCGAAAATAATATGTTCTTTCACAGTGTATGTCACTCTTTTGTTTAAAAAAGTTTTTTGACAATGTAACTTGATTTTTAAAATTTTCTGAGTGTGCCAAGAAAAAGTTTTTGTTTCGCACTACATGCCAGAACTTTTGTTACATTTCATGGTTCTTTATTTTTCTTTGTTTCCATGATAGTAATTGTTACTTTTATTATTTTAGTTTTGGTTGTGTTAAGTCTTTTGTTTTAATATTCTGTAGTGTCAACTTAAAATGATATATTAAGCAATCACAAAGTAACTTATTCTCATTCTTAATTGTTTACGAGAACTCATGTAGTTTTTGTTATCAGTTAATTTCAGTTTATATTTTGGAATAGCTAATCTAAGTTTCCCATAACTGTTGTAAAAAAAATCTAAAAAATTAATACAAGAAATATCTGTTTGACTAATATCAAATGGAAAGGTCGTTCTACCAACAAACTTTAGTATAGCATCGTCCCATTAAGTATTTCCTGAAATAATTTTATTAGATGAAACCATTGTATAGCTGTTCTACACAGGTTACGTCTTTTGCTTTCACAGCACAGCTTTTCGAAAATGATTGTGATATAACTATCACTATATATATTTCTAAAGTTGCTTGTTCTCATCTTTTTATGTACGACTATTTCGCTTTCACTGAAGTGAAAATTTGTATAAAATTAACGCGTTTTACTTTTGTTATATTTTGGATGTTAGGGAAATGTATTATTAAGTTTCACGCATTAAAAATTTACAAAAATATGATTTTGATTGTGATTGCATATTTCTTTGACGATAATATTTGCTGAAGCATTGTTAAATTTTCATGCACAATCATTTGTAATTCCAAGAGATTAGTCCAGTACTTCGTTGCTACTACGCATTAAAAGATGTTTTTCGTTTTATTTATTTTTTGATACTGCAGATAAGAAAAATCTAAATATGAAACACGACTCATAAGCTGTGATTCTTATTTTTATTCTATTGAAGAGAGAGAAAATCTATTTTATAGCCATTCATTCGTCTTCTTAAATAACAAAATGTTATTCCAATGTAAAGAAAAATCAATTTTGCATCTTCTTTACTGAAAAGCTCAGAAATTACAAATTATATAGAAAATGCATTGTCTTTCCACAATTAATTGCTTTGTTTTTTCTTACGTAATGTTTTTTCCAAGTTTGATTTCAGACATCTTTAAAGGTCATGCGTTATTAAACAGCAAATTAATTACACAACCTTCCATCTGTTCTTATTTCTATATAATCAACAGCCAGTCTTCCTGTTATTTCCGTGTCATGCTCCGTTTCATTTGTTTCAATGTATATGACTTCAAGTTCTAGCATGTTTTCAATAGGATACGTATTACAAAAAAAACTGTTAAGTCGTATGGGACAGACTATAATTATTTCACAGTTTTATAATTTATATATTTTTAATTAAAGAAGTAGTTAAATGATTCTTTGTGAATGAGTGGTATAGTGTTCAAATAACATTCGGGAAGTCGTAAATTTAATTGCAACGGCCAACAACTTACTGTCTGGTAATCCAAATTCCTTTAACTTGTTGTATTCACCTTAATAACGTCTGTAAAGATTAAAAACAAAATTGTACTTCCTATTATTATGTGATTATGTATTAATGCTACAACTTCCTTCATATTACAACTAGAACGGTTTATTTTGAGATATAGCATGGACGTGTATAAAGTTGCATATGCTACATTTATTGTAAATGTGTTAATGATAGTTTGTTTTGTAGTGACAGTTGCACAAAATATTGGACAAACAACATATATTTCGGTTTAGTGAATCCTGCTAAAAGTACAAAAAATTAAAAATTATATTCAAACATAACAACGAAGATGTAACATGTCTCTTTATTAAACGAAAATTTACCATACGATATCAATATCATCAAATTTCAAATGCTAAAACATATGCCAAAAATGTATTTGCATTTGCGATACGAATTTTACTGTTCAATGTGGACCCTATGATTTCTGTTTTCATTAGCATTTTGGATTTCAATACCTGTGTAGTTTGAAATAAATCGTATTTCTTTCCTTATTGGTTGTTTTATTTATCTCTGTGCCATCTGGTATTCATTAAAAGATCAACAAATTGATGTACGGTATTGTGAGTAGTATAAGAAGAATGTCGATTCGATTCCCACCAATAACTATCCTCATATAATAGTTATAAATATGTGAAAATATTAGCACAAAGTTCAACTCATTTGCAAGTAAAAATAGTATGTTTTAAATAAATACCAACACTACCAATTAAAGCATAAAATGTGAATCAAAAAAATTAATATCCGAGCCTTAAAGGCTACAAATAACACTCAAAATTAAAACATAGTAGTATAAATAATACATAACTCATCATAATTCTGAAAGCACATAAAAATAAAAATTGTAAATATTTCACCTTACTATTTATTTTAAAAAATCATCACAACACTATACATTAATTAGGTTTCGTTCACTAAATAAGGGTATTTTTCAATTCACTTAGACGTGTTTTCAAGTTCAAGTAGTGTTTTTCTACAAAAGCTAGAGTTTTCTGTCACGTAAATTTTTCTTTTTAGTCTCATAGTTTGTGTTAATTTTGATTTTGTTTCTACAGTATTAATCAATACGCTACCACTGCACAAAATTACACAGTCCACATAAAACATTATTTTACAGTTTCACTCACTAGGTTTTACTTTTGCTTGTAGGATTTCACGCAAATTGTCCAAATGGATGTTTACCTGTTCCGCCAAACACTGATGAAAGGGAATAAAATTAATTCTGATATAACAATGAAACCTATTAAACAGTTCATAAAGCGAGTGTACAGAATCCGGATTCGTTAATATGTGCAGAACATATTCATTGTGCTAAAATTGTCCACAAGTACACACGTCATTTTTTCCTCAAACATATAGTTACACCAGATACACCTAAGATTATTTTCAATGTCAAATTCCTTTAGCATTTCTCCCAAACATTCAAATTTATAAAGTCGGGCCTACACCACCGTTGGTTCTTCTTTCGTAATCACTTTATTGTAACGTGATCCCTGCATGATTTCTAGTGTGTTTACTGCTAGTATTTCTTATAAGTTAACTGTCACTAACATCTTCACACAATGCTCACACCTCAATAACTTTTTGCATAAAGGTTACATAGAATATCCAACCATTGCCAGGGTTTAATCTTTGAGGAGAGGAAAAATGAAACTATTGGTGTTTAGGTCATTAAAATGCAACTTGGGTTCACCAAACGGGAAAAATTTCTAACCCATCGTATTTCATATTTATTTAAAACCATAGGTAACACAAATACTGTTCATATTATCGACTCTCTCTTCTTTCAAAACTAAATATCGAATACCTACAAGGTACACAAGTTCCATCTATATTTCTATGTACATACGTATAGTCTTTTGCCATACTGTGCATGCTTGTTATTATGCAAACCACTAATGCATGTTTTTCCACCATATTAATCGTCTTAAATGTACAATCCATCTTTCTTTCTTCACACTAAAGTCATTCCTTATGTTCAGCAAAAATATCTTTAAAAAGTAACACTTTCTGAACTTCAATGGGTTTACGTTCCAGTACATTTTTAGTCCCAAATCAGATATACCAATTGTATAGTCTTTGCAATTATTATGTTTTACTTCATACGCATTATATAAAGCCTTAAAATTAATACGCTCAAATACACTAAACCACATTCGATCAATAAGCAGATGTTCACGTTCTATTTCATTCCAGCCAAATCCCATACAGGCATGAGCCAATTGATTACCTTTTTGTTGTACACATCCACCACAAATTAGCGGAAATCGAAAATAATTTGCAGTTCCCATGGCTTCAAATATACAACTTTCCTCAATTATGTTTCGTTCACACGCACAAAATGCTTTTCTTTCACTTTTCTCTTACCTATCACGTCCACTAACCATTTCATCACATTCACTTTGTTGTTCTCCTAATTTAATGAGAATATTTATGTCTTAATGCACATCATCGTAACTTTAATTTCGCACATGACATCTCCACCTTTAACTAGCGTATCCATGTGCACCGATTCACTTTGCACCTCATTTGATTTTGGGCACATGTCTATTTCCATGCATATTGTTCAACACACAGGGCTTCCGTTCCAGGCTTTGTGTCTGTATTTACAGAGAGGGGGATACATACTGGTAACAGTTGGCTTTAATAGAGATGGACTGGCTGGTCTTTCTTCTAGATCTATTTCAGCAAATTCACTTTTCACCTCATTTGATTTTGGGGACATGCACATCCTTAGAAACAGGGAGCCTCCATTCCAAGTTGTATAACTATATTTACACACAGGGGATACACGCTGTTCTCTAAGGGTAGCACATTTAAAGATTTTTTCACAGTTACATCACTTTTGATAACCAAGGAGGGACTGTGGGACCGCTTTTCAATATTTGATAAAGTTTCAAAAAAAATGCCACTTCATTCACTACATTTAAAAAGGTGTCACTGGATCTACTATGTTCTTCTCCCCAGAAATCCATTATAAATTAGTTTTCCTATCGACACCAAGACACAACACTGTTCAAAGTACTTAATTTCTTCTATTAAATACAAGTTATACTGTACAGCAAAATCCTAATACAGTGTTTTCAATCTTAAACTGCTTCTGTATTTTCTTTCAAATTATAGACCACCAACAACAAAGCTGCTATTCACACTAACTTTAAAACAACACAAATAATCATAAGGCTTATACAACAATATTTTTGTTCCCAAACACACTCGTTTTAAAACATTTCTGCGCAACTCACGTCTCTAAACCTTTTATTTCTTTCATCTACGCCATTTCATTTAAATTCGCAACATTTCTCGTCTTAAGAATGATATTCGTAACATCATGATTTCTCATTGGTCTGTTATTACCTGTTTACACATTATTTAACCACTACTTGGAAGTACTTCTTCCTCATTTTCTTCCTTGAAGACACCAAATGGAACAACTATAAATCCAATACTTCAGCCACAAAAGTGCATGCAATTTCTCCAAGTACTCATCGTTTCTATTTATTTTTATATATATATATACACAAAAACTTTGAATGTGTAATGGGAGTATCGGAATGCATCTCTAACAATATTTCATTTATTTCCTTACAAGTACAGTAAAGTTTCCCGCACAATTTATCCCTTAGATTCCTTACAAATGTCAATGAAATTGTGCTGAGCTGTGTCCATAGGACTATGATTATAGCATGCTATACATGTTAGTGGCAATGTCAATTTCCAATGTTCTGTGCTTCTTATTATACAATCACGACTAACTTTTAGTACAACATACACAAACTGCCATTATGTACAGTTTCATCAGCACCTAAGTTCGAGTCCATTCGTTGACCATATTTAGAGGATTTGTTGACCAACCACCATATGTTGTCTCATTATCAGATATGTAATTTATGTATCCAATAAAATAAAAGCAAAAACAGATGCTTTAAAGCACATTTGCACAACTCAAATGCCATAAAATTTCCATAAATAACGTATTTAATTATGTCATTCGCGTTGGCAGAAATATCCATTCTTTGATGGTTTCAACAAATATTTTATCTAGCACAAATTATGGTTAATTTTAAAAACTTTTGTTATATTTTCTTCATCTACTATGCCTAAAGTACCTACATATGTGCAAAATAGTTTTTAGGCGGCCATATTTTATTCAAAGGTGGCTACTTTTGCACATAATTCTTAAATTTTGTAATCTGTTCGTCAAAATACATCTTTATACCAAGTTTAAAATTTCTATCTTAAACGATGTGGAAAGGTTTTTTTTCGTCCACCATTCTTGTTCTCAAATAACAACTTAAAAAAAATCTGATATGTTTGTAATTCTTTTGTACTGATCAACGTTTCTACCAACTTTCAAGTTTCCAGTCAGAGCCGTTCAGGCTGTGTATTCTTTCAAAAATCGTTTTGGTGGTTATTGGTTTTAAGGTTGCGACTTTTGTACAATTTTCTCATATGTTTGTAATTCTTTTGTACTAATATATGTTTCTATCAAGTTTTGTGTTTCTAGGCTTAGCCGCTTATTCTCCGTATTCCTTCAAAAAATCAATTTATCCACTTTGTTTAAAAATGGTGACTTTTCAAAATTATTATATGCTTGTAATTCTTTTGTACTAGTAAGCCTATCTACCAAATTTCAAGCTTACAGTTCTAGGCTTTTAGGGTCTATATTCTTTCAAAAAATAATTTCCGCGGCCATATATATTTAAAGATGTCGACTTTTGTAAAATTTTCGCAAATCTTTGTAATTCTTTTGCACTAGTCAATGTTTCTACCAAATTTCAACTTTCTAGTTCTAGCCTTTTAGGCTGTGTATTCCTTCAAAAAAATTCGGAGGCCATATTTCTTTAAAGATGGCGACTTATATTTGTTAAATCTGTTAATGGCAATATGTCTCCATATAAAATTTCAGTTCTGTGGCTCAAACGATATGCAAAACAATTTTTGTGTCCGTCATATTAGTTACAAAATAGCGACCTTTAAAAAAAATAAAGTAAAACCAAAATAAGTGTGTAACCTAGCTTCAGAAGCCAATGTATGCAGCATTAGTTTTAATAAAATACAACAAACGGCTTAGTAGACGTCCGAATGTGTGTTAGCAGTAACTCACTGGAAGTCGAGCTTAGATTCAAATGTCAAATCAAAATGAAGTACATTCCCTCGTTTCATAAACCAGTATATTCCACATTTGTTTCAATAAAATACAACAAACGGCTTAGTAGACGTCCAAGTTTGTGTCAGCAGTAACTCAATCGAAGCATTGCTTCAATTCAAATGTCCAACTAAAATAAGCCCGCTTCCTAGCTTCAAAAACCAGTATATTCCACATTAGTTTCTATAAAATAGAACATACGTTTTAGTAGACGTCCAAATATGTGTTAGCAGTAACTCAATCGAAGCCTTGCTTCTATTCAAATGTCCAACTAAAATAAGCACTCTTCCTAGCTTAAGGAACCAGTAGATTCTACATTAGTTTCAATAAGATACAACAAACGGCTTAATAGACGTCCAAATCTGTGTAACAATAACTCAATCGAAGGTTTGCTTCAATTCAAATGTCAAATGAAATACAAGCACATTTCCTAGCTTCAAAAATCAGTATATTCCACATTAGGTTCCATGAGATACAATGAACGGCTTAGTACGCGTCCAAATGTGCGTTAGTCCAATATATAATTGAATGGTTTATTTCAGAAACCAGATATCAGACAGAAGTGAAACATAACTGATAGCGGGTTTCTGAAATAAACGATTCAATTATACCATGACGCGACATTCCGGCATCAGAATTATTGCTGAAACAAACAACTAAAGTCTTCATATATGTATTTATCAGGCAGCATTAGTTCTTCTGTTCAAGGAAAATCTTTTGTAACCATCGCCACTATACCTCAACAACCTTAAGATTAAACTTTAAAAAATGGATCTACCGCAAGGCAACAAAATCTAACAGTTAGAGCAGGTTAAACTTAAAAAAATGGATCTGCTACAATACAAAAAAATCTAACAGTTAGAGTAAGTTAAACTTTAACCAATGCATCTGCCACAAGGCAACAAAATCTAACAGTTGGAGTAAGTTAAACATTAAGCAGTGGATCTATCGCAAGGAAAGAAATCTCTGTCTTTTCTTACAAGACAAGTCAGTAAACCAATTAGATTCATGTCAGTTAGTTAATTGTTAATCAAAAATAATATAAGTACTAAATATATTTGTGTGTGTTATATTCTTTAAAAATTCATTTCATAGTACAAAACTCCAAGCACTCTTAATATTCAAATGTACTTAAAGTTTGTTACGTTCGTGCCAATTATGTACATTTCAACCATTTCATTTACTTTATTTTTTCTTTTATATTATAAAAATTTACTTGTTTCTGAAGGCACTAAGCATTTTTCGATGCACAACAACTGGGGTGGTCCAGTGTGGAATAACAAGGACTTTCCTAATTAATTTTCTTTTCTTTTTTCTACAAGTAGGGGTGAAATTAGTATCTATAATTTTTGTGCGTTCTCTTCAAATTTCCCTTAACCAAAAAGGGAAAAGGATGCCTTTCGAAGTAGTACATTTTTCTGTTGGCAGCCAGGCAAAGGGGTGAGGATAATTATAGGTATAAAATTGTCTACAACGTAGAGGAGTCAAATTCGCAATAAAAAACAACACACGAAGGGGCGTAGCAGTGAGCGAGGCAGCTGTCAATCCCCGTAGTAGCTGGCTAAAGAGCTCCTACTCATGCCAGTTTGCATCAACGTTGAATCAGGTTAAAATATTATGTGGGTAGTGAAATAAGAGAAAGAAGGTAGCTTCTTCAATTGTAAGCTATTTCTGTATTCAGCAAGAGAAAATAAGACCTCATAGAATTCATTACGATAAGGTTAGTCATATTTCTATTATTAGGAAATTACATTTTAATTGGTAATTTTAGATTTTAGTAAAACTTACATCTGAAGATGTGGTATTTTCAATTGAAAGTGTTAGGTTATGTTTATTATTTTATCAGAACGTAGTAATCAGTTATCATTATAAAGAAACTTTTTATCAGTATCTTGTGAGAATTTAAGTATGGGAATTAATGCATTTACTTACCAAATTACTTATTTATTAGAAATACAATAAAGAAGAATGGTTGATTTTTATTTATTGTGTTCTTAGGGGAAATATCTTGAAAACGAAATTGTAATCGTGGGAAGAGAATTACGGACATTATTGAGAATAGTGTGAAATGAATAGGTGCACTGCATGAAACGTGGGAAAGACAAGGTACTATTCGTGTTACAGCGCGTTCATGCAGAACTATGCAAGGCATACTAACATCAAAGCTGATTATAAATCAATACAGAACGATAACCCATATTATCTTTCAACATATTCAACTTCTTTAAGGACCTCAGAAGCAACGTTCGATTTAAAAAGAAATTACATCATTTGTGGGAAAGAATTCACTATTAAAACTGAATGAAAGCACAATATTTTTTTTATATGGTTGTGACTTAAGAAATGAGATAACATTTTATCATGAAATGTGACCTACAAAATGATGAGCGGGGATAAAGGGTAA
>JAGDQP010075790.1:0-10124 GCA_022664845.1 Lepisma saccharinum
CCCCACACCGGCAGATGGCTCTGAGATCAATATATTATTTTCTTATAGATTCTTGTAAACTAAAATTCTGTGTTGGTTGAGAACTTACTTGTTATCTGAAATATGGCCGTACGAATGAATCAACAGTTTAAATTTGTCAGGATGTTTAAGAGCTATTGAACTGAAGAGACATCTAGCGGTGAGATAAAGAACTTCTTCGAAGCTAGAAAGAAATGTGTACATGTTCATGAACATAAGTTAATTTTCTACATTACTCTGTGGTATAAGCTTGCTTAGTCACATTGTAAATTTTTTCTCTCATTGGTTGAAACGATATTTGAGGAGCTTATTTTCCAAAGGGCATATGTCTAGTGGAGCAAATTTTTCAGTAGACGTAATAATACATGGATTTCTCTGGGAGGATAAGCACTATTATTGTACGAAGTATCTAATATTGTACCTAGAGCGCTGTCTAGTTACAACACTAGTTCATTCACACAATTATAGTGCTTGCCCGAGAAATACATTTACGTCTACTGAAAAAATTGCTCCACTGGACATGTGCCATTTTGAAAATAAGTTGCTGATTTATGAACTTTTAACAACCAATGACTATTTCCAACGTTTCGTAGCCTAATCTGACTTCATCTTCAGAGAAGAACTCTGCGGCATGGAACCGGGCGCTTTCTCTGTACCTTGTGGAGCACCATCTATTGCAGGCGTTCCCCAATCTTTTTGGTGTGGTGACCCCTTCGGAAATCCAGAAAAATCTGCGCGCCCCCACAATAATTTTTGGTAATTTGGAATAACGTAAAGGTTTTCGCACACTATTTTAGTGCGAAACAGCATGATTACTTATCGAAATAAAAATACACCACTTGAAAAACGGCAAATTTGAAAGACCTGTAAATAAATTCCTAACCTATGTATTTATTTTAGAAAAAAAACTCTTCTGGAATCATGGTTTTGCTTTAATTTCACAACACACGACGTTTGTTTTGTGATCAGCTGCTTTTTCGAAACAAAATGAGAGCGTAACTATTACCCGAAAAAAAAATGGTGAAACTATTAAGTATAGGCCTATACGTTGTGGAAGTCTGCAGACACGTATTCACGTATTTACTAATGTAGTTTACACAGGTTAATTATTTGTTTAGAAAAGTTACGTAACAAAAAAATAAATTCGTTTCGGAGATAGTACTTACACGCAATAAAATAAATCAGTGCCACAATCGACATTGTTAATAAGAAAAACAAAAACGGCGGCGAGGTAAAATATTTTCAGCGTAATTAAAGCAATTTCCAGTTTGCATGATTGGCAACAACACGCTATGTTTCTTTGAATCCGATATCAACGAGCGGGCAATTTCTTGGATATCCTTCCCCCAAGCTATTGTTATTTAATTTGTTCTCTACTGTAGTAGAAATTCTGAGGAGAATTCACGTCCTGTGCTTCTGATAACAGCTGTTTTTTTTTAAAATTGGTACTGAATTTCAAGCGATATGTCGACTTCCAACTCTAAAAACAAGATTGTACAATGCAGACTACATCAAGTATGGATTCACATATATCGAGAGGGATGGTGTCGAATTACCACAATGTGTTGTGTGCCATAATATTCTGAGCAGCGACGCTCTACGCCCGGGTCGATTGGAATGTCATTTAAATACAACGCATTCCACTCTTAAAGAAAGGCCTAAAGATTTTTTATTGGGAAAAGAAACGCTCTGACACGTATGACGTTGGACTGCACTGGAACATTTCAACAACAGAATGAAAAAGTGGTGGAAGCATCATATGAGCTTTCCTACTTAATAGCATTAGGTAAAAAGCCCCATAGGATTGGAGAGACTCTCGTCAAACCTTGCTTGCTTCAAGCGACTAACAATGTCCTTGAGGCGGAAAGTAAGGAAAAAAATGGATAAAATATCGCTGTCAAATAATAGTGTGAAGCGAAGAATTGATGAAATGTCCTCAGATATAAAAAAATCAGGTGATTGAAAAACTTAAAAGTTCTCCCCTTTTTTGCTTTACAGTGACATGATTCTACTGCTATTGCTCAGTGTTGCCAGCTGATAGTATATTGTCGATTTGTAAATGAGAAGTTGATGGAAGAACTCTTGTTCTCAAAATGTTATTTCACCCTACGACAACTAAAGATTCTGATGTTTTTACTGCTATTTGTAACCTTTTTGTTGAAAATAATTTATCTTGGGACAGAGTTGTAGGAATCTGTACTGACGGAGCACCAGCGATGTTAGGCTCCCGATCTGGCTTCATAAAGCTTGCTAAAGAGAAGAACCCTGCAATCTTTATCCACAGGCAAGCTTTAGCTTCGAAAACTTTACCAACAAATCTGAACTGTGCACTAAAAGTGGCTATCAAAGTAGTTCATTTTGTAAAATCAAGTGCTCTAAATCAGCGCCGAACACAAAAGCTTACTTTTCCATACCGAAGTTCGATGGCTGTCGAAGAGAAATATGTTAAGCAGGTTGTACGAACTGAAGTCAGAAGTGGAAGTACTTCTTATGAGTGTAGGAAAAGTTGAACTTCATGATTGCTTTACTGATGAAAAAAATTGTGTTTTCCCTCGCTTACCTTGCAGACTCTTTTGAAATATTGAATAATCTCAATCTCAAACTACAAGGCAGAAACTGCAATATACTAACCCCTTACGACGCGATAAATGCTTTCTTCGAAAAGGTTCAATTGTGGAAACTTCGTCTTAACGCTCCTACACCCAATTACTTCTTCGATTGAATGAAACGCTTGACAGCAACGAGTGTCATCTAGCGGAGTGGAGAGACACTATCATTGCACATTTGAACATGCTTCGTGATGAATTCAAACGCTATTTTCTTGACATGTGTGCGGACGACTGTCAGTACAAACTAATAAGAAGCCCCCTTTCACCATTGATATTGATACATTTCCAGACGGGATTCAGCAGAGGTTTAATGAGTTACAGTGCGATTCAAGTGCCAAAGAACTTCATTCAACACCTCTGGAAGAACTTTGGGTTTGTTCTTTTCCCGTGTATCCGCAAGTGGCAAAGAAAGCCATACACGTCCACATTCAATTCTCGTCCACTTACCTGTGTGAATCAGGATTTTCAACATTGGCCGTAATAAAATTATGGTTTCGCAACCGTCTGGACATGGAGAGTGATCTCAGATGTGCATTATCGAACTTTACACCAAACATCAAACAGCTCATAAAACAAAGGCAGTGTCAGCCATCACACTAACTTCTATCCATTTTGGTACTGGACTATCCGTTTAAGACAGGTCTCCAAATACTTTGCTGGATATCAACACAATATTTCAGTGAACTTTTATTGAATATGTTTAAAGATACAAACTTCTGGAAGCGTATCTGATACTTTTCAGTTAAATCACTTAGCAAGTGAAGCAAAAAGAAGAAATAATGATAGAGTGCATAAACTGCACTCCCTGTAATTATACTTTCAAGCAGACTTGTAAGCATTGCTTCCCATCATGCACTTTCCGGTAAATTTAGGTGGTAAGTTGAACTTCCCACCATGCCACAAAGAGTTAAACCATACGAATGAAGCAGTGGCGGATACAGGAGTTTTGTGAAGAAGGTTGAATAGAGCAGGAAGATTTTCGATATTTTCCCGACAAGTTTAAAATATAAATTTAATCATATTTCCCCTCATATTGGTAAGTTTTGTCATGGGATATGACGTCGGCATCCACCAAAATATATATTCCTTCAAAAATTAGATATCCGGAAATAAATGGAAGCTTTTCCTGAAATAATGCTATAAAGTATTTTCTCTTGAAAAAGGGACTCGTGCCCTCCGCACTCCCTCTTGATCCGCCACTAGAATGAAGCAGTTTCTATGTAAATGTGTCGTGATTAGCGATAACGTGTACGGTTCATGCCGTGTGTAGCTGTATGCGTCGTGAAGGATACAGAGCTTTACTTGCGCAGATACGGCACATTCACATAGAAGGATTATTCTCTGAAAATGTTGAAAAATTAGTCTGTGATTATTATTTTGATAACAGAAATCACATTAAATTTTAAAATTTCGTGTTTACTGCCGCTGTCTTCAGAATACTAAATGCTATTTTTTTATTTTTTTAATCTCGTACAATGATGAGTACGGAGAGACCCAAATGTCACTTTCCTATCTTGTTCTGTAACATATTTTTTCCAGTTTGTGGCGTTCTGAACCAAAGCTGAATCCGAAACTTGACCCGGTCATGACCGAAATGACAGCTGAATTTATAACCCAGGCTTGACGAAAATGACTTTCTGAGCTGGGGACGAGATAATCGAATCTTGAACCAGTGACGTAATCTTGATCAAATGTCCCTATCTTGACTAAATTTTAGTTGCTCTGACTTTAATCAATCAATATTTTAATTTCTGAAATTCACAAATTATTTCAGAATAGCATTTCCGAGATGCGAGGGGTGAGTTATTTGCACACGTCCAGGGGTATTGTTCCTTCCAGGTATATGAGATCAGTACAAAAAACCCTTCGGGGTAAAAGGAAGAGTCACGCAAAAAATGTACTAACAAAAGAAGTAATATCCATCTTACGAGTGACTTTCTTTGTGTCGCTATGGCGGAAGTTTTTCCTTTTTAATAAAATTAGGTATCCTCCCTTCCGCCATAGTGACACAAAGAAGGTCACACGCAAAATGGATGTAACTAATTTTGTGAGTATAATTCTTGCGTCACTCTTCCCTTTACCCCGAAGAGGTTTTGTATTGATATCACTTATTTTGTAAGGCTCCTATTAAAAAAGTACATAAACGTATTTTGAGTTAAAAATCGAGTAAAAAGTAAACATTGTCTTCATTTAAAAGATCGATTTTGGACCATGGTAGGCTCCGTACCTCGAAAATGGTAACTCCTATAAAAATATAAGCATTCTTTACCCCTACGGAACCCGTAAATGACCCCCAAATGCCCCTAGTACCAACCATTTGGGGCTAAAGCAAAAATACAGACAGAATGACAGACACACTTTCCGATCAGTTTTGAAAATTCTTTGATTGGGCTAATAGAAACAGTCATAACTTTTGAACCCCTTCACCGATTGTGACATGTGATAACACCGTTTGAAAGGTATTGGAGCGTAGATTACGATTCCGCAAGTTTCGGCCGCCTATATGGTCTGGGGTCAGTGCTATCATCAGAAATGTGTTTATTGAACTGCCCTAGGGGGTCCCAGGGAGGTCCTACTGACCATTTTTTTTCTGTGCCTTAGTATGACAAAGAACTTTGAAATGCAAGTTGAAGCATCAAAATCGTGCTTATAGTTCGCTAGATCCGAAATTAGCTGTATATATATGTGAGTGCCGCCAACAGACTCGTTTGTGAGGGTCACTCGAATAACTACCGTCCTTCATAACTATTTCCGTATCTTACTCTTGTTAGAAACTTTCCGGCTTTGTATTATCGGTCCTCTAGGAGGGGGTTAATACCGCCGTTTTCGGTTACCCTTGAAAGGAAAACTTTTCGGACACAACAGTGTATAATAAGAAAAGAAGTTCTAAAAAAACGCAGGTTGAGTCCCAAAGCATCGACCCAGACCAAGTGACCTGGTGACACGTTGGGGCCCTGCTCTTCTGTAGCAATTTCCTTTACATACTTTTCCTTCATATACGCGTAATGAACTTACAATTTATTTATACGAGTTTAAAAAACAATTTTTCTTTAGAAAATATTTCAAATTCAAGTAACGGTAAAACCCGATAACATGTCCCAATTTGTTTTATTTGGTTACTATCCTGGGCCAACCAGAAAAAGCTCTTTAAATCCTTCAGAGAGAATTTTGGGTCATATTATGGCAACACTGTCATCTTTCTTTGTTCAGTTCCTGTGTTGGAACTTTCGGCTCTCAAGCGTTTCAGAAATTACGAATTAAGAAAAGGTCAATAATTTTTGGCACTATCCTAGCACTTATCAAAAAACGATAAAAAAATATTTTTTAAAAAAATTAATCACTCGGAGAGATTAGAAACAATTCTAGACCGAGAGATAACTATTATTGCCTTCATACTGAGAATTTGGAAGAGTCTGAGATCCTACTTCAATGAAATTTCGTTCGTAATTAAAATTTATTAGACTGAATGCTTCCTTAATCTGTTTATATTGCAAACATAAAAGCTATTTCATAAATATAAAATAAACCAAAAAGCAAGACAAACAGAATGGGAATTAAGCTTTCGTGCAGAGTGTAGAAAAAAAAAATGGCGTTCCGCAAGGTCGCGCACTCGGTCCACCCCGTTATGAATGCTGTTTTGATACTTCTCCTTTCTTTCAGGTACAATGGATTTGAAATTTAATCACACACTTAAGTGCACTGGTATTATGATGAAAGAAGAAAACAACAATACTAGAAATGTCTTCTTAACTGATAATTACTTTGTAATTACTATTAAAGACTCTCCCCAAAAGGACTTTCACTGAAGTTGTCTTCTGTTGATTTTAAAAAAGCCAAGTCAGACTTTAAGAAGCCTTTCGAAACACAAGAAACAACTGCTGTTTTCCCATTTGAGTTGAGCAGTTAATTATTCACTCTTAACCTTGAAAGAAGTACCATTATCTCGGGTACCATCAGAAGAAACACGTGTAACAGCGTTACGAGTGCAGTTTGTTGCTAGTGTCATCCGTAACTAAGTTCACTTTTGTGTAAAAGAAATAAAATGTCAAATTTCTAAGCCTCTTCTGTCATAAACATGAGAAACCAATAACATTCTTCAAGACCTTCTGTGCTGACACTTCTGAAGATTCATAAGTAGGCTACTGGGCGAATCGATACACACAAAAACATGGTGGTTTAAACCAATTTTTTAAACCGAGTAGAGGTTCGTAAGCAGTAGGTTTTGTCCTTCATAACCTTGCTGTTACACAAGGACGTTAAGCCTAAACAAACGAAACCCAAATTGTATCTTTCTGTTTGCCTGAATGTCTGTTGTTTCACAGAGGAGCCAAAGTTAACTTTGCTTAAATATATTGATAGAAGTTGGCAAAATTTATCGACTGCATCCAGTGACGTACATTATTATGCAATTGCAATCAAAGTAAAAAAATTAAATATTCCTTTGTTCTAATAACGTTTAGTGTTGATAAAATACACCGAAATTCCGTAGAAGATTTTTTTGTCATAAAAATTCCAGGAAACGAATCTACATAAATAAAAAATAATTTCTGTACGTTTATGTATGGATGGTTCAGAGCCAGAGAACTCAAATAATTCGTACTATCTTTATTCACTTCTTGTATTGGTATGCAAATTAAGTCGCTGTATTTCTGACTCAGTGAACTAGCTTGGACTAAATTAGACCTCTACCCTGTAGTCTTTTGAAACTGTCCATTTATTTTAACAATGTGTATAACTCGAGAAGTAGGTGTTCGTGATGAAAACTGGCTTGATCTTGCCAAGAATAGAATGCAATGGCGAACGTCTGTTACTGTGCAGTTGTGTATCTTTTCGTTCTTCTGAGGTGACTTAATAATTATATTCACAAGTATGTAAGATCAGTACAACGTTTTTCATGTGTCCTCGTTGGTAAGTTGTTAAGAGTGATCGCATTTGTAATTAAGGGGTCCCGCGTTCGAGTCCAATTAGGTGGAGGACAATTTTTCTCAGGTGCAAACCGAGTAATGGTTCGGTTTCCACTTTAAGTTGTAGGTCACGTCCTTCATAACTCCGCTGCTGCATAAGGACATTAAGGAGAAAGAAACTTACTTCTATCCATATGTGATATAAATAGATAAAGTATTGTATTTAAACAAACAAAAAAAAAAAACGATTTAAACCAAAAATACCTAGTTTGAACAACAAAAAAAACTGTTTTTTAAAATTGTTTTTGCCTACCCTGCACGAAAAATAGCCAAAATATACATGTAAATATGCACTAAAAAAGAACAAGTAAATGTTGCAAGCAAGCTAGAAAATGATCAAGAACTATTTTAACGAAAACTATATATAATCCTAAAATCTTCAGTAAGGTCTTCTTTCATTGTGTTTACAGTCAATCAAGTCAAGTTGTTTTTAACATAACATAGACTGGTTACATTTTTTTTTTTTTTTTAGTAGATTCTTAGGCAAAGAATTTCTTCATTTTTACAGGTAAAGAAATAAATTTTCAAAATTAAATATACAAGAACCATTATTTAACATTTCTAAAAAAGCAAACAAGTCTTTTGTTTCATTGCATTATTTTTAAAAAATGATGTAATTATTGTCTCAGTCTATGGTGGGAGTGGTAACACTCGTTGCTGTCTAATCAAGGGGTTCCAGGTTCGATTCCTGATAGGGATACAAGTAGTTCGGAGTCTAGATCCCGTTCTTAGGATGTAATCTTCATCCGATTGAAAGCAATGGCAAACCACCATCGAATGCTCAGGGACGTTCGAGCCAGGATAAATCCAAGGAATTTTCCACGAAAACTGTTTTACTAATGTACTGTAGATATTTCTAGAACTGTCTTTTAATTATACTGTAGTAAACGTGACAAATTATTACGTTTTGTACCCAGCTGGACAATGCTAGCGGCTCTTTGTGTGAAGCTATTGAGGTCAATGTGTACTCACAACTTAGCTCGTTCGAGTTATCCATAGACACGCAACATTCATATGGAGATGGATTATTATTGTCACATGCATTCGCACATGAAGCCAACGCTTATGGTGTAATGGTAAATGTCTTCCATCTTTCTTACTGCAACAAAATCATCATTATAATTGTTGAGCCGAAAGCGGGAGGTTCTTGGAAACAAGCTAAACCCTCTCCACTCATGTATGCGCTTTCCTTTTCATCTAAACATATGAATTATCTTAATACTGTCACGGAGTTGCTTTCGTCTTCCTCTTCTTTACCTAACTACTTCCAACAGTTGTATTATCAACTTTCTTATAGTACAGCTGTTGCTATTGGGTTAACTTCTATTGCCACGCACACTAACTGCTCATAAACTGTCCCCATGACAAAGGTTTGCATTCTGGAAGCATCACAAGGCTTCCTTTCTTAATTTGGCATATTGTGAGCGCGCCTACGACGTACTCGAAATAGAATGTCTAGCTATAATGCATGATTATCATCATCAGTGTTCTGTCGACAGGTCCTTCAATGTAAGTCCTCTCCATTCTTCTTCCTCATCCTCTTCCCCCCTCAATTACATTCCTTAGTACACAATCACTACATCAGCAATGTCCTAAACAGTTTATCTTCTTTATTGTCTCATTGTTCGCTTCTCGCTTACTCTCTTTAGCACTTGCTTATTACACACCATTTGTGTCCAGCCGATCTTTTAGATTCTTCTCCCTTTTCCACATTTCGAAGGTTACTAATTTTCTGTCTTATCTCTTTCGTAGGGTCTAAACGTTTCTTCCCTATATAACACAATACTTTATAAATAAAATTTAATTAATATTTTCCCCAGATCTTAGTGCATCGGGTCAGAAGAAATGTTTCTTCTTAGTGAGTACGTCTTTTGCCGTGGCTACTTACGCCTTTATATCTCTATCACATATCTTATCTTCACCACATCATCTCAATCACTGTTATGTATACTGTGAACAAAAGAGTAAGTCTTAATCTACATGTACAAGCCACATTATATCCATTTGAAAAAAAAAAAAAATCGGACGATTGACACTAGTATCAACCGCATGTGTTTATTTTAGGTAGCAAGGTTGCCGTTTCATGTACGCTCTAGAGGAGGCTTCGCTTGAGATTTTGCTGAATAGCCAATAGAAACAGGCCAGTACGCACTTCTACTGAGCTAATTTAAGGACTAATGAATATAAACTCCCACTATGTTTGGGATTC
This sequence comes from Lepisma saccharinum, assembly GCA_022664845.1. Lineage (NCBI taxonomy): Eukaryota > Metazoa > Arthropoda > Insecta > Zygentoma > Lepismatidae > Lepisma > Lepisma saccharinum. The sequence continues at coordinate 9,801 of JAGDQP010075790.1, forward strand.
ACAGATTTCGAAAAAGCTTTCGATTCGGTCTACTTGTCAGCAGTTCTTAAATCACTTGAACAGGAAGGTATTGAAAATGCGTACATCAAGCTACTGCGAAACATTTATTCGACTGCCACATCTGCCATTAGACTACATGAAGAAAGTGAAAATTTAAAGATGGAAAGGGGGTAAGGCAAGGAGATTCAATTTCCCCAAAACTGTTTTCTGTGGTCCTGGAGAGAGTGTTCCAAAATTTAAATTGGGATGAAGTTGGAATTAAAATTAATGGCGAACATCTTCATCACCTACGGTTCGCTGATGATATAGTCCTGTTTGCTTCAA
>JAGDQP010075791.1:0-10124 GCA_022664845.1 Lepisma saccharinum
ATATTTGATATTTCCTAGTGAATAAACACATGTGAAGCACAGAATTCAATGTTGCAAACCATTTGTATTTTTTAAAAACCTTTAGGCAACTTTGGCTCAGGCCGGATGAATGGAAATGGAATGAAATAGTGGAATGAAGAAAGTGGGAGGAAACGGGAGAACCACAGAATACCCACGCACACGGTGTTTGTCCATCACAAATCCCACATGATATGAGCAGGGATCGAACCGATTAAAAACTTTGAATAATATAAGGACCTTTTTAGTAAACTTATATTGTTAGATGGGACAGTCTAGTAACTTTGGACTTCGGCCCGTCACGATTCGCCCCTTAGCTATTAAAATCCACACCCATGCCCCTTCCGGGACTCGAGCCTTGAATCTTCGATCAAGAATAATATAAGAGGTGAAATGATCAAAATGTCAGTTTTCAGTGTTTAACTTGGTATGTTATTCACAGTTTGACATTGCATTTTGTGTTTTACATATGATGTCTATCATCACTAGAGAATACTAGATATCTCATAAACGGACGTTGTGATATTAAAAAAAAAACTAATTTACATCAGGTTCGGAAAACCGACAACCCGATGGCATCACATTTTAACTTCTTCTATCTACTCTATTGATACAAATCAACTCCCAAAAACATATTTTACTTGTTTGCTGTATTGGAAAATAGTTCTTCTATTACCTTAAAAAAATCCGGGTTGCAGTTACTGGTCTCCCACCAGGCGCCTCCCCAGGTGGCGGATAGGGGAATGCCGACCAGATATGGTGAGTACCGGAAATATTCCGGGAGAACCAAAACGAGTACTGCTGCCTTGCAGTTAGAAGAGGGATATACAAAGGCTAGGGGAAGATAACCCCGAACGAAGATATCATGGTCAGGGGAAGCAGTGTCACCATTACCACTCTGACGCTGAAGATGAATGACATCCATCGGCAAGGCTCAGAGATGGACAGAGGACGACATCTTGAATGTCTGCCTTTACTGCGAGGTCGTAGAGCTGACAACTGACCGCTAAATCATGTCAAGAAATAGTAACAGATCGTTCGTGGATTCTCCTGGGGTTAAATATTCCTGAGGTAAACTAGTCCCTCATTCAGATCTCCGGGCGGGGGTTGCTTCAGGTGGCTCCAAGAACAGGATTAAGAAAGACCTTAGAATAGGAACGTGGAACGTAAAACGTTATACAAAACAGGGGCTCCTCAGGTGGCGGTACGCGAGACAGAGAAGTACGAGCTAGACATATTAGCGATACAAGAAGTTCGGTGGGAGGGTCAAGATAGCATCCGACAGAGGAAGTATGCTTTCTACTAAGGGGAAACACAGTTTCACGATTTCGGAACACGATTCCTCAAGAAGAACAGTATCCTTCAGGCGGTGCAGAATATTGAGTTTGTACACGAAAAACTATCGTACGTTACGATACGTACCCGATGGTGCAACACGGTCTCAATAAATGTCTATGCCCCGATCGAGCAGGCTAATGATAACGACAAAGATACATTTTACGAGGAGCTAGAAAAGTTTTTTGACCGATTACCGAAATATAATACGAAAATTCTGTTGGGTGATTTCAACGCTAAGGTAGGTAGGTACAGGAAATATAGACATACTATACGCAAATACAACCTTCACGAAATCACCAACAATGGAGAAAGACTGATAACTTTCGCGATCTCGAGAAATCCGCTAGTAAAGAGCACATACTTCCAGCACAAAGACATACACAAACACACATGGGTATCTCCGGATGGGAAAACGCTCAACCAAATCGATCACGTATTAGTAGATAAAAGAAGACACATCAATATAATGGATGTTAGGTCCTACAGAGGAACGGGAGGTGACACTGACCATCAGTTAGTGGTCACAAAAGTGAGGGAAAAGTTATGCATCGCGAAGAGAAAGAACAAAGGATCAAAACAACTGAAATTCGAAGTGAAACGATTAAATAATCCAAGCGTAAAAGCAGACTACGAACTCGAAATCTCAAATAGGTTCGAAATCTTAGCCAACTCTAGTAGTAATAAAGATGAAATTAATAGTGAAATTGATGTAAGACGTGGGAGGCAATTCGTGATACAGTGAAGGGCGCAGCGAAGGGACGTGTAGGTTTGAAGAAACAGCAGGATAACAAGCCTTGGTTTGATGAAGAATGCCTTAAACTTCATGAAGAACGAAAACATGTAAGGCAACGATGGCTAAGTAATAAAAGCGAAGCAAATACCAACAACTACAATAACGCGAAACGCAACGCCACACGTGGGTTCAGAAATAAAAAGTGAGAATATCTCTGACGCAGAAGATTCAGGAGATAGAGGAAAACGGAAAGACAAATAACGTATGAGATCTGTACAAAGGGTAAACTCGTTAAGGAAAGGTTACCAGCCTAGGTTACCGGCCTAGGATGATTAGAAATGAACGCGGAAATCTGCAGGCGGATACGACTTAAATTGTCGATGTGTAGAAAAGTTATTTCGACAAACTTCTTAAGGTACACAATACAGAAGAAACAGAGGAATTTGAATTCTATACTGCAGAACCGTGGATACCCGAACCTTGCGAGATCGAGGTCGAAATGTCGATGAAGAAATTTAAAAAAATCAAATCACCGGGAATAGACAATATTCCAGCCGAATTAATTAAAGCGGGGGGAACGGCACTAATCAAGGAACTGCATAAATTCATAAACGCTATATGAATAAAGAAGGAGCTTCTAAAAGAATGGAAAACCTCAATAAGGGAAGACTTATGATTCTATTACAAGGGAAAAGTTATACAGTATCCTGGTGGAATTCCGAAGAAACTTGTTCAACTTGAGAGGATGTGTCTCAGCGACCATATAAACAGAGTATGGGAAGATAATAATATGTCAGATAGTTTCAAGATTGGCGACGGACTGAAAGAAGGTGATGCCTTGTCACCACTACTTTTTAACTTTGCTTTAGAATATGTGATTTTAAAAATAAAAGAGGATAAAAAGGAACTAACGTTGAATGGCTTAAATCAACTGTTCGTGTACGCGGATGATGAAGATTTAATAGGGGAAGGTATAGATGTACTACAAGGCAACACCGATGGCTTATTAGTAGAAACGTGCGATGAGATAGGTCTACAGGTAAACATAGAGAAAACAAAATACATGATAACAAGCCGAAACACAGGGAATAACGGAAATCGATACATGACAATTAAGAATGAGAACATAGAGAAATTAAACAAAGTTAAATATTTGGAAACATATGTAACAAGCAAACACGAGGTCACTGAAGAAATAAAAAGTTGCTTAGTATCGGGCAAAGCATGTTTCTCCTAATCTTCTGAAACTCCTAACCTCGCAATTAATATCAAGGAAGTTGAAATTGAAAATATACAGAACGGTTATTCTACCGGTAATACTTTACGTTTGCGAAAGTTGGAGTACGATCCTAGCAGGTAAACATAAATTACGAATGTTTGTAAATAAGGTTTTGAGAAAGGTATACGGGCCGACACTTGACGAGACGGCTGGAGAATCTGGGAGACTGCATAATGAAGAACTTCACGGACTGTACGACTCACCCGATGCTGTAAGAATATTGAAATCACGACGACTAAGATGGGCAGGCCATGTAGCTCGGATTGGAGAAAAATTAAGATTATATTCCATATTGGTTGTAAAACCGGAGGAAAAGAGACCGTTGGGAAGACCGAGACGACGTTGGGAGGACAATAGTAGAAGGGATCTTCGAGAAATAGGTATTTGTGATGAAAATTGGCTTGATCTTGCCCAGGATAGATCCCGATGGCGAACGTTTGTTACTACGCGGCAATGAACTTGAGCGTTCCGTAAGAGAAGTAAGTAATTACCTTGTTAAATGATTTTGGGCTCCAAGTTGAAATTCCTGTATCTCGAAAACGAAGCGGAATTCGATAAATGACAAAGATATATTTTTTCTTGTTCTGGTGTCATAAATTCATATGCAAATTTTGGCTTTCAAATTCTGTTTCTGTGTTTGAACCGACAGCAAAATTTGGACTGTATATTTGAGCCTCTATAGTTAAGAAATGAAGTGCAATTCGAGAAAAATGGCAAAGATACCATTTTTCTTGTTTTTGTGTCAGAAATTTATTTGCGAAATTTTGTTGTTGAATTCTGCCTCTGTGTTGGAAATGACAAGATTCAAATTTTAATTTTTCTATTAATATATATATATATATTTCAGTTTCTCATTTAGTTCTTAAATTCAGAAGCTAACTTTTACGTATGTTTTATAGCGTAAGAATCTCTTTCGGATGGACCTAAATTTTTTTGCTTTCGGGAAGCCCCGTATCCAGAAGTTGGTTTTGGGAGGGGTCCACAGGCTTCCGGCGTGGGGTGCATGATGTGCCTGAGCATAAAATTTATATTATAATTACGTCTGAAGGTATACTTATTTTCCATAATACTCTGAGTTTTGGGGAGGTCCGGAACCCTCGGACCCATCCTAAATACGTCTCTACTTTCGGCGCGCACTTCTCGATAGTGTTCCTTGTTAGACCACACCCAAGCCTTTCTTTCTCATTATACCTGACTTCCATTTCGTCATTGATGGAGTGAAACAATTAAACTATACTTTATTAAATTTATAAATTATGTCATGATAGTTGTACGGATTACTATTGGTAGTCATGATATTGTGAGTCTGTTTGCTGTAGATGTCAGACATCTTGTGAAATATAGTAAAGACAAATTGAGGCTCAATAGGTGTCTGTTTAAGAAATATTATGAAGTTAATCTTGTTATTGAGATTTGAATAGATTCAAATATACATTTATGAATAATTGAATAATGCTAGGTTCTTCAGATTATCTTCTGCTAGATTATGTTCACTCAGTCTTAAGTAAAGATAATCTTATATGTCTCCAGCTGCACTAGAGGTAAAGTTACATATTTGGGACGAATTTTAGATATTGCCACGCTCTAGAATACATTAAGCTAATTCTACAGTAACGTATAGTCCTATGATGTATTACTCGTTGAGAGTTATCATCTATATATCATACAAAGAAGCAAACAAGAAGATTACAACAGTCATAGAAAGCACAAACATCTAAAGTTTTTACTCCACTGCAATAGAGTCATATAGCACCCTGGTTGCATCCATTATGTAGGGTGCATTTCTAATATAATACATGGATGCTAATACCAATAGAATGTGATCTATTATTTAACTATAAATTTAAAAAAAACTCTGGTGGAACCCTTTCGTGATTTCCGTTTCTATTATATAACAAAATAGTGTTTTAAAATATCAATTTAATCTGTTACCACGTCTAAACCAAATGAAAGTTGACAACGGTACTAATATGACCTGTGTCATTCACACGAAGATAATTCGCACGTAGGAATGTATTTTTCTTCTGATGCTGACAACAGTACTGTACACAGAACTCACATAACTGATCGATGCTTAGATTTCTCTTGTACATTACATGTTCTTTACAGAACAGAAGCTTGAGGTAATGATATACGAACAAATGAAGTAATAAAATTTACTTATGAGAATGCTATGGTTAAAGAATGAAACACCTTCTTGAAGTCTGAGTATACGACATCTACCTGTCCTCTTTCTTGTACTAAAGAAAATAAGCCAATCTTCTTGTAATTTCAGTGAAGTTGCTCGGTCGTTGAAGTATTTGAAATAAGATTTATATTAATGACAGTTTAACATTTATGTCTATCTAACATAAAACCTTCAGTCGTTTCACTACTCGTTAGATGAAGCCGTCACTGCATTCTATCTCCTTTTCTAAATATCTTGTCGATTTTAAACTTAACTAAGTTTCGTTACAACGTGATGAAATATTTAAAATAACTGTTTACGTTTTCCAGATGTTGGTGTGAATTACGCTATAAGAGGTTTTCGATGTTTCAAAGGAATCAATAAGTTAACTATTACACACAAGCTACAGTTATTGCAAGGTAAGATTCTAACAAACGAATGTAACTTTATTTGTATTTCTGTTTTTGTAAATTCATAAACGCCAGTAAACCAGGATGCTAAGGGGAGCAGCAACTATACAATTTTCTTGTCTCCTAAAAATTAACTTTGATGTAAATAGGATGTAAAAAATGTGATAATATAATATAATCGTTACTCATAGTGGATTACACTCAGGAACACTATATCAGGTTAGTAGTATAATGAAAATAATAGACTGGTTGTGAATTTCAAGGTAGTGAAATAAAGGTATTGTTATTAATAACGATGTTCCAAACCTTACACTTTTTGATATCATACATATTCTTTGTTCGATTCGTAAAAACAGCACTTATTTCCAATACACATACACTGTTATCGTATGTGTATGTGTAAAATATTATCCAGCGTAGATCTATTTTTTCTAAATCAACATTTGGTGATCTCCAACTATTTCATCTACGTACACAGAAAAAAAAACTGGTAAATCCAGCTATATTTGCATTGCTATGTTAAAATTCATAGTAATAGTAACCATAACTGTGTTACGGTAGTGATACTCTTGTGCTAAGTTGACTATACCTGGCATTGTTGTATAGTTGTGATCACCTTCGCGATATCGATAATAATAGTAAAGAGCACGTACTTTGAACACAAAATATACACAAATACACATGGACATCTCCGGATGGCAAAACACACAACCAGATGGATCACGTATTAGTGGACAGACGAGGACATACCAACATAATGGATTTAGGGCGTAAAGATGAGCGGAAGGTGACAGCGACCATCAGTTAGTGCTCACGAAAGTGTGAGAAAAGCTGTGCATAGCGAACAGGGAAAGGAAAGGATTAAAACAACGGAAATTCGAAGTAAAACTATTAGATAACCCAGGTGTAAAGTCAGGTTACCAAATCAAAATCTTAGCCGACTTTGGTAATAATGAAGAAGACATTAGTAGTAATAATGAAATCAATGTAAATAAGATGTGGGAGGCAACTCGTGAAGGGCGCAGCAAGAGAATGTGTTGGTAAGAAGAAAAACGACTGAAAAACAAGCCTTGGTTTGATGAAGAAATGAAAAATGAAAACAAGCAAGGCAACTATGGCTAAACAGCAAAACCGAAGCAAATGCAAACCACTTACAGTAACGCGAAACTTAACGCCACACGCGGATTTAGAAACATAAAGCGAAAATATGTGACGCAGGCAGTTCAGGAGACAGAGGAAACCGGTAAGACATTTATCATACGAGATCTACACAAGGGAGTGAACTTGTCAAGAAAAGGTTACCAGCCAAGGCTAGAGATGATTAGAAATGAACATGGAGATCTTAAGGGCGGATCCGACAAAAAATATCGATGTGTGGAAAACTTTTTCGACAGGTTTCTTAATGTGCACTCTCGGATAACAAAGGGAGGAATTTGAAATCCATACCGCAGAACCGTAGATATCCGAGCCTAGTGAGATTGAGGTAAAAAATTCGATAAAGAAATTGAAAATTTTCAAATACCTGCGATTGACAACATCCCAGCAGAATTAATTAAAGAGGGAGAAACAGGCACTAGTCAAGGAACTACATAAATTGATAAATGTTATATGGAGAAAGGAGGAGATTCTAAAGGAATGAAAACTTCAGTAAGAGTTCCGATTTACAAAAAAAAATCTCTAAATCTGATTGCAATAATTGCCACAGAATCTCTTTACTCCGAACAGGTTACAAAGTGTTGAGTAATATCTTGCTAACACGTCTCAGCATATACGTTAATACAATCAAAAAAAAATATGGTTGGAGTAACTATAAAATCCTGTTTGTCATAGTTGAAATTGGGCAGCAGTACTATGGGTTGCAAATACAAGTCTTACTAATCGTGTATTGTCATTATGACAATCACATTGTTAGGTGTATTGTCATAATTACAATACTGTGATTATGTCTGACCATATTACATAGTTACGACAACTATGCCTATATTGTTAGAAATTGACATAGGGTACAATACAAAATTGTTGTTGTAACTATAACAAAACGCCGCAGTCGTTATAACTATTTGTATATTTACAACAACAATGCTGTATAGTACAACATTGTCGTGATAACTATAATAATAACGACAACAATACTGTATAGTACGACATTGTCGTTATAACTATATGTATAGCTACCACAACAATGCTGTATGGTATCCTAGATCAGTTTCTAACAATATATATAGTTGTCGCAATTCAACTATACATTATTGTATAATTAGCTATAATACTAACAAAACATCTTGCTCATTTAACTAGAAACAGGAATTTTACCATAAACATTGTTCACAGTAGTCTGTTGTAATTATGACAATACAACGATTTTTCTGCATTGTTGTTGCTCTTTTCGTGAAGACTTGATTTGCCTATAGTAGGTGTAAAACTTTCTTCCCTGCCTACCTTAGCCTTGAAATCACCCAACACAATTTTTGCATAATATCTGTACTTCGGTAAACTGTCAAGCAACCTATCTAGCTCATCGTAAAATATATCTTTGTCGTTATCATTAGCCAACTCGGTCGGAGCATAGATATTTATTAAACCGTGTTACACCATGGACTGCGTATTGTAATATAGGATAGTCTTTCGTTTACAAAACTCTATATTCTGAACTGCTGAAACGATACTGTTCGTAATGAGGAACTCTGTTCCAAACTCGTGTGACTAAGTTCCCCCCTAGTAGAAAGTGTATTTGCCCTGTCGAATGCTATCTTGAGCCTCCCACCGGACTTCTTGTATCGCTCGTATGCGCAGCCTGTACTTCTCAGTCTCCCGTACTACCGTCTGAAGAGCGCCTGTTTTGTATAAAATTTGTACGTTCCACATTCCTATCCTAATGTTGTTCTTAAAATTGGAACCCCCTAAAGCAGTCCCCGCCCGGAGATCCGATGGGGGACTAGTTTACCTCCATAATATTTTACTCCAGGAGAACCCATAAACCATTTGTTACTGTTTCTTTACGTGGTTTAGAGGTGTAGAGTTGTTAACTACGACCACGCAGTAAAGGCGAACATCAAAGATGTCGTCCTCTGTCCATCTCTGAGCCTTGTCGATGTCATTCATCTTTAGCCTCAACGTGGTAACGGTAGAGCTGGATAATTTAAGTTACTCATGAATAATGACGGTGAACAAAAACCGGTCTATTTTGTTCATTTTGCTCATGAATAATATGAACACTGAAATGAATTATGAAATTACAGTGAAACAACATTGTTGTTGGTTTTATTGTTTTCCAAGGAAACAATTTATGAAAAAAATTAAGTTCGATACGTTTAATTTTGAAGTTATATACTGGATGTTTTGCTAGTTTCTTAAATAATATCTTATGCTATATCTTTTTTCAGATTCTGAAAAAGTTTGACACTTGTAAAAAAAATATTTGCTTTTTAAAACTGTAACAAATGTTACTTTAATTTAGCTTATTATGTTGAAATATCAAAAAAATAAACAATTTAATTTCATTATATCAAAATCTAATGAATCTTTCTATTTTGAAGTGCGGCCCTTGGACTATAATTTACTGGGTTGAGTTGGTCCTATGCACAAGTTGAGTTTGACATTCCTGCCTTAAGCAATATTGGTAAAATTAAATAAACTCAGTCTATTTATTTTCCTCATTTTTATCTTCTTGTTTTTCAGCTTTAATGGGACTGGAGCTTCACAACGAATTTATAATTTCGCACAGAAATAATGATCTGTTCTCTGTCTTAGAAGCAACTGAATATTCGCCTCGATTATGCTGTTCAACGAACAACTCTTTCGATTTAGTAATGTCTGATATGCATGGAGCCCCATTCCTCTTTCTATGCCGATATTTCCGCTGTGGATGGGCATGCTTTCCGTACCAGTACAGTGTAAGCTACTCCTGTATTAGTTGTCACTACATTCATAATTTCTAGTCATCTTTAATACGATGATAAATTCATGAGAAAATTTTGTTCATTTTTCTTCTAAAACATATTTTCTATATGGTTGTTGATTCATGAAGTACGTATATCTTGAAATAGCTGATATTTTAAAATAGGGTTACAAGATTTTCTTTTTTGTCCAGCGATATCTTCAAAGTTAAAATTGTTTATTTTTTCTTTTCCACACCTCTCCCTCCGTTTGTCCTTACACTTTAAAATTTATGTAATGTTT
>JAGDQP010075792.1:0-10124 GCA_022664845.1 Lepisma saccharinum
GGATGAGGAGTGACCATAGTGCCATCTGGCAGTTAAGTAGCTAACAACGTGAACAGGAAAAAATCAGAATCTCTGATTTCTGTCAATTAAATGATGAAGGATATAATTTCTCATCAATTGCGTAATGAATGTCTTTGGAAACAGCGTAAAATAGCAGAATAGCGCAAAAATATAAAGATAGTACTCCATTCTCAAAAAAGTCCGAAGCTTTTAGCTCTTTTCCTTAATGTAATAAAACGGTAAATGTTTTCCTCTAATTTTGATAATTTTCTTATGGGAATTTGGATTATAATTATCCGTATTTATAAGAAGAGAATACCACGTTCAGCGTTCAAATTGTACCTTCATAATGAGATGCATCATATTGATGGCACTATTTAGTCACTCTTGCCAAAGAACTAAATGAAACCATGATTTGACTAAAAAATGTGTGAGAATCCATGTTAAATTGAACATCAATTTTCCGGCCGCTGCGGCTAACTCCATCTCACTCTTAATAGAGAAATTTCGTGTTTTCTTTACATTTTCAGCTGCTATGTGTCAAAGGATGATAATTTTATAGGAGTTAAAATGTCCTAATTTGGGGGTTAGGACCTAAAATATCCGAAATTAGCTTTTAGATAATGCCCAGGAATTTCTTCTATGGAACCCCGAGTAAATAGCCAGTATGAAATATGTACCTCTTACATCTTGTGATGTAGAACGGAGTTTCGGCTTTGACAAATGGTAGAAAAGGTTCACACCAGAGAATCTTTCAAAATATTTTGTTATTTATTGCCACTCCAGAAAGTGAAAGTGAAGTGATTCCTTTGTTTGTGCTACACACACAGTAGCGTGAAAAGTACTGGAAACATTAACTGAAAATATTTTCTTCCTTAGTGGAATTCTAGGAAAGTGAAGTGATGTTTGCGCTGGAAAGATTTCGAATGTTGATTTTTTAAAAAATACATTAGGTTCTAGAAAAGTAAAATAATCAACAGGCCATGCTTATGTTTTACCAGATTTCAACTATCAGTAACAATTCCAGGTTAGGGAAATTTTATTAATATTTTTATTCTGTACAAGACTGGTTAGCTTAAAGTTTACTAAATAGTGTTAAAAGATAAGTTTCGAAGTGCATAATAAACAAAGTGTTAAAAGGTAAGCAAATATAGGGCTAAAATGTCCTTTTCTGTAATATATAAAACATAATATCCTAAACAACATTTTTAAAAACCTATAAAATCCTAAAATGCACTTTTTAAAATCTTAATTTAAACTTTTTAGAACTTAAAAATCCGAAGCCTAGTCATTAGCGTGTCTACCGAAAGTTCATAGTAGAATCGCATTGGTCTTTACTTAGTCGTTATGGAACACATCAAGAAAATTACTTTAGCACTACTGACCAAATACTTTTATTTTATTGGACAACTTTGTATAGAATGGCTTATTCCTTCAAGATATTCTTCGAATACCCTAGGGATATTCTAAAAATTCCAACCTACTATAATAATAAAAACACTGGCGTAACAGGCTTATAGCCCCTGAGCCTGCCCTAACGACATCTGTCCGTGTTTGGTGGAACTATGTCCACCTGAGTAACGGCTGTGTGGTCAGCAGTGTGCGTACCTAACCACGAACAGGCGTATCAGAGGCTTACTAGACCTAAACCTACTATAATATCCGTAATATTTTCAGATATATATATGCTATAAAAATATCCTTATTTGATTCCTAATCTTCTGGAACATTGTACGCATATTACGAATGAAAATTTTCGAATTGAATCCTGCAATGTTAACATCTTGAAACTAAGGCAAAATAACCTAATTTTAGCTTTCCTCCTTGAATCTATGCAAGAGAGCATATTCCACCAAACTATGTTAAAAGAAACTGCGAATGATCTTTCGATCATATAGTCCTTCAATATAGTCAGATTTATAGTGAGTGTTAAAACGCACTGGTCATTGACAAGTTCTCGTTTGACACGCTACCTGCGCTGGTGTAATGTTTTGATCCATTGATGAACGCGATGTCTGATTTAAGTTGAGATGTTCTCGATATGTAGCAGTGTCTAGTTATTCTGTGAGTGTTAATTCTGAAGTTGATTCGACTCATGTTGTACGAAAATGCTCTTTCGATTGGCGAATCGTTTGAGAACATAAGTGTGTTCATAAAATTTGGAACTTGGTTCTGTGGGTGCCCGTGTACTCATAGTCCTTTGGTTAATGCATTACTTAAACTTAAATAATAAATATTGTTCATTATATTCTCCAACTTTTGCTCCAAATTTATTTATTTTTTTCTGTTGGAAAAGGCATATTCTTGTAAAGTTCCCATCAGTGCTGCGAAGAAAGAAGATTTAGAAAAAGTCTACCAATATGTATGTCACACCCCTGACTCAAAATACTAGCTTGGCTAAAAGAGTGAAACAAGTTCGAGACGGTAGAAAGATTCAAGCAGAAACATACATTTTGATACAAGGCACAAAAAACATTATTTTATTACAGTTGAGGCTTATGTGCGAACAAACGTCTAAGTGACATTTTCAAATAAAAAAAATGAGTGCATTTTTATATATAACAAAAAAAAATGAGGCATAAAATATTCATACTTTGCACAAAGACATGTTAGACTAAAGCCCGCTTTTGTGCAAAGTATGAATATTTCGTGTCTCATATTTCTCCCGTTATATATAAAAAATGTACTCGTGATTTTTTTTTTTAATCTGAAAATGCCAGACGTTTGTTTGCGCATAAGCTTCAATTATAAAATTACTGCATTCACACTTATAATGTGATTTGAAATTTTTATTTTTGAATAACTATTCCATTATAACATTCAAATTAACGTAATCCCATTAACATTGCTCTTTTTTTGATTGAATACTATGTTAAAAGGAACGAAGTCACATTTTGAAATATCGCCATAAATCAGTTTTTTTTTTTTTTTTTAATACGAATGATTATGAAAATATATCTTCATTGGACTCATAACCGATCCAGAAAAGCGATACTTCATTTTACAGAATATAATTTAAGTAGAAATGTTTTTCTACTATCCTAAAATAATTGATTTTTTTTGACATAGTTCCTTTTAACATTGGAGAATTCAATTAAGGATCGCTGGCAGATGGACTTGAACCTGTGTTCCATCCCAATAATAATCTCAAATCGCCAAACTTAACCATCAGACAACTTGAATAGAGACCCGGCCTGTAACAATTACGGACAAAGCTTGTGCTACAGCTTTAACTAAAAATTTGCTTCATTTAAAATTAAAGAAAACTGAAAGAAAAACTCCTCTCTTTTATACACTTATAATACTGCGAGGAAATGCTGGCGTGATATTGTTATAGACGTGAGATCGTAAAAGAAGTTATGGGCATAAAATTGAATGAATTCAAGAAACAAAATATAGTAATAAACCACGTTATTACATCTTCTGTTTATGAAGTGGCAAAGAGAGTTCCATCATTATCAGGAAATACTCGTCTATTTAAGGTTACCAAATATATTTCTGTGTTCTTTACTCTCTCTCTCTCTCTCTCTCTCTCTCGAAAAGCACTCTTGTGTTTAGTCGTAAAAATCCTGAAGAGCACTACATAATCGCTTTGAATGTCTTTTAATTTCTCAACGTGGGGAGATCGCCTGCAGTTAGCAGGCCTAATTGTGGGTGTAGAGCAGGTCTAATCGGTTGGTTACGTCTGGTGATGGTGGCAGCGGGCCTTTTGCCAACTTGTCCACGGAGCTCTGCCAATATAAACGAACCTTGCAGGAGGCGATCCAACAATGTTTAGCGATATCAGACAGACAGTTCGGAAAGAAAAGAGAGGTCTTTCTCTCTGTATTAACGAGATTAAAATCTTTCATTTTTTTTTTATTCTTGTTTATATCTCACTTCCTTTTTGCTCTCGCCATCACCGAGATTTCCCCCAACTTCTTCCTGGCACGACAGCGTTTCATACTCGAAGGTAGAACATCTGTTTAAATAGATTGATGAAGACGACATTATCACTACATTCTTCTTAATTATCTTCATTGCTGAAAGCGGCAGGTCCGTCAACACAAATTCAGACTTCTCCATATCACCAGATCTTGTTGTTTCTTTTTTCTCTTCTAACATACCTTTTCTCTTCATTAATGCTTCAAGGACGTTGCATTGGTATTCTTCCTCTTTGCCATTCAATCATGAATTCGACTGTGTGCTTCACTTTAGTATAGAACCCATCTAAGTAACCAATATCCTAACTAGGTTTTTTTTAAATGTCTTTAGTATTGTTTGTCTCTTGTCTACTTTGCTCAGCACTCCTGCTGATATTTTAAATTCTCCTATATTTCCTTTCATTTCTCTCTCTCTCTAGCTCTATTGTAAAGTTTACATTACAGTTCCATAGTACTAGACGTTATACAAAATATTTAATAAATATTTCCTTCAACTCCTTGTTCATCGACACACAGAAAATATTAACCCTTTGTGCAGTAATATCATCACTACAATCTTGATAAGTTGTTACAGTCATCCGAAGAGAAATTACTTTTCTTATTGTATCCAACAGATATGTTGTCTTTTATTCAAGGTGGTTTTCTCCATAGCAGAAGCTACGAATGACAAGAATATAAGTCCTGGATTATAAATAATTGGAACACAAATAGTTTTTGAACCAGGATGTGTAGAGAGGCGTAACTAGTTATATTTTTTCAAAAAAATCCGCCATCTTGGGAAAATGGCGTCAAAAACAGATTTGTTTGTACACATCTCGCTTGAAAAGCATTTCAGAGCAAAATATTTTATTACAAAAATTAATCAACAGAACATTCTCTACGAGAAAGGTTAGTTCCATTCTCTTCTAGGATGTATGGTGTAAGCGCTAGAGCAGCTTATAGTTATGCAATTTTCCCCTGTATTGGTGAACCTCTACATAAACTGAATTTGAACTGACCGCCAACACATCTTCACATTTTCTCACACGCTGTGGTGAATTATTTCTGTTTGTTCTGTCTACATACAACGACCAGGCTTTCAATGCTCTGATGAAGCTTCGTCCATCGTTTCTCGGAGTTTTCACTAACTGCGCTCGATGCTGCTCCTGATGTTGCTTCAACAACACAACCAATAGACGATGAATATCCTTTAACGAAAGATCATCGATATATTATCTACTCTTTTTTTTTTATATAGTCGGTAGCGATTCTTCACATTGTCCACATTTCCACAACTCACTCGGCTTGGCTGACGTGTTCCTCCTCCAGCATATGCTGCCTGGACCATTGTTCCTCAGTTACTCCTAGACAATCGATGTGTACCCATAAGTCACACTTTGAACATTTTATCAGTTGAGTACACCCCTCTTCTCGATTACAGAACGTCAACACTTCAGGGTTGGAAGGAGATGACTCCTGAAACCCTGTTCTCCTTGACTGCTCCTAGATCAAAAAAAATAAAAAAAAAATAGCATTAAATGAGTGAACTAAATGGGTATACAGTATTTGAACTGTTCTGATTTCAGGTTGTACACTTCGAGGGGTTATTGAGATGAGTTACATGACTTATATCGAACATCACTCTATATATTGTGATATATCTTTGTTCTGGATATCGTTATGTTTCGAAGTACTTGATCGTACACATTACAGGCCAGTAGGGAACTACTTTTATACATATGCACAACTTTTAACACACGTTCTGTAAGAAATCACATGTGTAATATCACACTGCGCGCACTATCTCCCGGACCCCGCTGCTGAACTTGGGCGCCTGGGCACGGACTGTCAAAAGAGAACCAGTAAGCCACGGGGAACACATGTTATCTATATATTGAGCTACCGAATGTCTTTTTGATTCGCCAATAAACTTTTGGTTTCTGAAGATTTCTTGTTCATATAGTCGGTTGTGTTTTCTTTAAGTTTCAGCTTAAATCATTTTCGCCTTTAAAACATATGCTGTCAAGTTGGAAAGCTCTGATTAAGATAACCTTATAATACGACTGCACTCGAGGGATGGAGTTTAGAAATTCCGCAAGCGCTCTATAGAGTATTAGATAACCTAAGGAAATCTAACCTTACTTGACGAATTCATCTCATAAAGTTTACTCGTTCTTTAGGGCTCCATGGAAGTGAGTTTTCCCGCCTTTTTCGTTTTACGTCAATTATTCAAAATTCATTGCCGGTAAACAACATTTAGCTTTCACAGACCAAAGTTCGTTTCGTCCTTCAATAATGAGTACAATTTGTTTTCATTAAATGCGACTAGTAACTGCAGGATTGAGTGCAGAAACTTTTGGGACAGAATAATGTCCCAAAAGTGTCTGGACACAATCCTGAAGTTGTTACTAACATTTCCTTAAAGCTAATTGAACTTATTATTGAAGGACGAAACGAACTTTGGTCTGTGAAAGCTAAATGTTGTTTACCGGCAATGAATTTTGAATAACTGACATAAAACGAAAAAGGCGGGAAAACCCACTTCCAAAGGGCCTTTGTACGCATACTAGTAAAGATCGTTAGGATACTTTTCAGCTACTGCCCTTACTATACTTGCGTATACTTTCTTCATGTAATTTAATTTCTTTTCACTGTACTCACTATTTTTGTTCCTTATTTACAATGACTTGGGAATTTTGAGAAGTGTAAGAGCAACTAAAATAAAGGACAAAGGAATAACTTATTTCTTTATTTGAATTTATTTATGACTTTTAGACAACTCAGACTAAAAACTTTGAACTTGTAATATTATTATTATTATTATTATTATTAGTAGTAGTAGTAGTAGTAGTAGTAGTAGTAGTAGTAGTAGTAGTAGTAGTAGTAGTAGTAGTAATAGAGCTTTCCAGCTACAGAAATTCCAGTTACCAACTGGTCTAAGTTTGAAACTCTTTAAATAAGGAACATCAGATGAACTGAATGACACAGTCGTTTCGTTCATTTCCATGATGACACTTCGTTCTACTTGAACACTTGTATGTGAGGAGTGTGTGTGAGCTTGCTGATGATGTGTGTATGTGTATTATGATTATGTGTGTGTGTATGAGAGAAATAGTGAAAGAGAGAGCAAGTGTGTCTGTGTGTGCTAGTTTGCCTTAATAACTGAATTAACTAACCTCCGATAGGGACCGAGGGGGGAACCTTTGTGTGTAAATTGCGATATTGTTAACCAATTCTTTTATTACCCAGGCAGGTCACACTTCCGGCCCTTGTCAACCCCAAGCCATCTCACACATACATAGACACACACAAACACATATGCAGGCAGAAAAACCAGTCACCGCGAATAAAAAGCTTCTCAACCCAATTGATCAGTGTGGCTAATCTCAGAACTTTTCAGCTAGATTGTAATACATTGATCAAGATGTTTTTGTTTTTTCTGTTGTAATTTATCCAGTGGCGCACACAGGAATCAACGTTGATTTCATCTCGATAAATAGTTGGATCTCCGCCTTTTCAATAGTTCATCGACTAAACGTTATTTAAACGTTAATTTGTTGAATATATGTTCAAATAAACCGTTGAAGAAGTGAAGATTCAATGATTTTTTAAAGGAGAGGTGAAACGTATGCTACTGAGGTACCTTGTATGAATATCGGGTGCAATGGCAATTGTTTTTCTTGGAGTACGCACTGGTCGAAAGTGACGGCGATTACGTCTCAAAAGCTGAGAACAAGTTTCCTGGAAGTTTCTTGGAACATTGTATAATTTAAAGGTTTTTAGAGATCGTATAATTTACAGGTTTTATCAATTGCCAGCCGGGTGGCCGAGTGGTCTGCGGCGGTAGGCCATCTGCTCGAAGGTCCCGGGTTCGAGTCACGGCAGGGGCATAGGTGTGGATTTTAACAGCTAAAGGCGAATCATGACGGGCCGAAACCCAAAGTTACTAGACTGGCCCATATAAAAAAAAAGTTGACCAAAGTTTCCAGGTTTTATCAAAGGGGTTTGCATAAGTAACAGGATATTCTTTGGCGTACCATATATCTATAACAAAATGCATCTTGTTATTTTTCTAGAGTGGGGGCTCCATAGTCTAGTGGTTAGAGCGTTGGACTCATGTCCGCGTGGTCCCGGGTTCAATTCTCGCCTGGAGTCCCACTTTTCGGCATCCACCCAGCGTCGTGAGTCAAACTGGGGAGTCACGTGAATAAAGACGAGGCGGCCTACGCCTGTTCGTGGGTAGGTGACGTGCAGCGCTGACAACATTGTCGTCACCGAGGTGGACGCAGTTCCATCAAGCGCGGACAGATGGCGTTGGTGCAGGTTCAGCACCTATTGGTCTGTAACGCCGGTGATTATTATTATTATTATTATTTTTCTAGAAATACATAATTCCGATGCAAATGGGATACAGAAAATTCCGGTGTTCGTTTGTTTTCTTAACACATTCCACTTTGCCATACTAAATAAAAAAAAACTTCCTCCAGACTTCCAACACTGCTGTCAGTACATGACGATATACAATTTAGATTTGATATTATTTTGCTGTTTTCTGATAAGAATTATTTATTTTGTTTACTTTTTGCTCATTTGTTTGTTTTTCGTCTCCAATCAAAAACATTCTGAATATATTTGCACACGTTTTTTTTCTCTCTCTCTCATTTGCACACGTTTCTAAACACTTGCACACAAATGTATCTTTGCGGGTTTGGAGGTAGAATCCGGGCAGTCTCTGTGGTAGGCTTTTGCTTTAGCCAAATAAAAAAATAAAAAAAAAACTTTTTAAACTTTTCTTAAACAATTCGTACTAAAAAGTAAAAAATAATTTTGTTTATGTATGATTAAAAAAAAGCATGAGTCGCGCTCTCGTATACAGTCACTTTATAAATTCTTGAATTGGCGCGCCGCATGCTTTTCTTTTTTGTCATGCATAAACAAAATTATTTTTAGTTTTCATTATGAATTGTTTAAAAAAGTAAGTCTTTAAAAAAAAATATTTTTTTTCGAGTTATACCGGTGTTCGGATACTTTTTCTCAAGCTATGTTTTGTGACCCAAATCCTAAAGTGTTCTGCAACCAGTGAAAGGATAAGCATCGTTGCAGACTAGTATTTATTTTAGAATAAAGAAGTCTATATTAAAAAGAAAATATTAAAATGTGCTTTTAAATTACATAAATATATAGAAAATGTGAAAGTAACAATGCAATATTGTATTGTCACCCGGCTTACGTCGCTGTGTAAAATTTCATCATTGTATGACGTCGGGAAAGGAGTTAAATTAAAGTTGCAAGATTTTAGGACACCACGAAGCATAGTGAACTAAAGAAAAGAATATAAAAAGGCAGATTTTATTGCCGCCTTTCTCGCTGTATGTTGAAAGAGTTTGGTGGGGGAAAAAATGAGTATTCTTCACGATATATTGTGCACAAAAGTACAAATTTATACGAATGATCAAAAAGTGACATTTAAAATATACACTAGAGTTTAGAACAAACCGGATTACATTTATGACAGCGTAAAAATTCAGTTCAGGAACATATCTTCGTTTGTAAACATTGAAATGGACACAGATCAGTGTTATTACTGATTACGGCAATCTTTGAAAAAAATCTTACTGTTGAGTCAAAAGAAACGTTACAAAATTCTACTTAGACTATAGTTTCACCTTTACATCGTCCCCCCCCACCCCACCACCACCACTGAAAATCCTGGCAGAGTTCCCAACCTTAATGTCCTGTGAATTTCAATTCCAACAACGTGAATGATGTATAATCCTTGCATTAATGCTTCAGCTTCACTAAGAAAATCTGTGATGTTAACATGATATGATTCTGTCATCTGATTTCCTTTATTTTCCATCCATTTCTGATTTGATTCCTTAAATTTAAAAGAGAAAAAAATGGAGAAATTTCCTTGTTGAGGGTTGGTACTTTCTGCGTCTAATTTGAATAACGTGTTTATGTCACAGTTTCCCTAAGAAGTGGACAGGTGTGTCCAGAGGTCATCCACTTTCACCTTCGAACACACACACAGGAGTTGACAATGACTTTTCCCAAAGAATGTAGTTAGGTGAACGGTTGGAGAAGACGGAGAGAGGGGAGTATTATTTTAAGCAGGAGGCAGGACATCACATTACTAAAACTTGTATAAACAACTACGTAATACATCCAACGCTAACCTTGCTGACTTTTGCAGGATGTCGTAGGACTACTTTTTTTTTT
>JAGDQP010075794.1:0-10124 GCA_022664845.1 Lepisma saccharinum
GGAAAACTTGGATTTTTGTTCATTTGCTCGACCCATACAACATACCCAAATTTAGAACTACCCGAATTAATGCACCTATTCTTTACATTTTGACTGGACTGTATAGCATCGGTCCGTTTCAAATTTCTTCGTATAACGTTATTCTTCCGGCACATGATGCTTTTGCTTTGCTAAGTCCTGAATGAAAGTGTTCCGGTTTTGTTTTTTGTCCAGTAGCAGATGTTTCACTGTTTGATAGAATATTTCATCTTTCTCTGATGTGTGTGTTATCGCCTGTTCTGTCTTCCCGACTTCCGTTATCTGTTCTTCCAGGTACTTTTGTTTCCAAACTTATTCTTCTCCCAAGTTTATTTGCCAATCCTTATTCTTTCTGCGTTGTATCTGTCATGTTTATGCTTTTTTTTATGCTGGTTGATTTTTGCACAAGGAAGTATCAAAACGTTTCCTAGCTGCTCTATGAAAAGCGACAGAGTAACGTGAGACATTTGTGGTCACCATCACTTTCAAAGTGTGGTTATATCAACCATTCTTAATAATTGATATAACGGTCCCAACGATTCTATCATTGTTGAAAGTTTTCTTTCTTAATGCTGTTCAGCATGATGTACACTCGCTTGCTGAATGTCGTCAACAGTGTCAAATCTATGACCTATGAGCTTTGTCTCTATTCTAGAAAGGATTAAAATTTCAGACAGTCAAATCGTGAGAGTAGGGAAGGTAAGTAACGGCAACCATGTTATTTCCAATCAAAAATTGCTTCGTTTCCTGTGGCCAGCTGTTTGGATACGTTACACGAATTTGATGCCAATTCGCCTCTTTTTCAGTTAGTAGGCCAGATAGCCTGAATCTAACCATAAGTGAAGTTATATTTTTCAACAGAGTCCTAAACGCTTCGCCGACAATCTTCGTGAAGTAATACGCGAACTTCCTCGGTATTCTGTGGGTCTATGCTTCTCGGAGCTATGCTTTTGTCCGTTCATTATTTTCAAGCACTTCTTGGTCCCTTTCGTAACTTACTTGCCACTCACATATTTTGCTTTCTGTAGAACAGGATCACCTTTTGAAGGGAATGTCTCCTTTTATGCTGTGTTTTTACCAATGTTCACACAGAATGTTATGCACACACTATGTCGGAGTATCTCATTCATTTTAGGTGGCAAGGAAATCGTGTAATGCAGTTGCACAGAAAGAAGTCAGCGTCGAATCACGTTTATCTTGACACAATGATTCGTGGTACACTGAGTTGCAAGTCTGCCGGAAAGAACTACCTAACAGCACCCCGCTGTACTCTGTCCGATTCGTGTGCAGTGGTGTCAGTTCGGAAGCATTTTGATACTTGTATTAACTATATTGTTATTGCTGGTGATTTATTGGTTTCTTTTTTCTGTTTTCAGCGTGGAAATTCTACCAGGAAAGTGACAGTGGAAGCTCCCGACGATTGTTTCGTTATTCGCTGATCCATCTGCCCGCGTTGATGATGTTGATGCTAGTGAGCAAGAAACATTATTCAAAGGACAGCAAGGAGGAAGAGACCTCTGGTAGTCATAAAAAGACTGGTGTTTCACTCAGTCCTCTTGAGTCAGAACCAAGCCTTGCTTGTGAAAGAACACCATTGTAGTATTCTTGTAAAATTAATAATAATTGTGATCGGTTGCTGTGCAACTATAATAGTTTTAGCGCTTTAACGTAGCGGGATTAAAATGAGATAAAGCAATAGGTGTATTTTTGAACCTGACAAGTTGTATGTTGTAACTAGTCTTAATTGTGATCTCAGTTTGGGAAGTGCAGTTAAATATAATGAATGTTTGGAATGTAGCGTAATTTCTACATTACATGCGTTCTATTGAGGTGCCGAGTAATCGCTTGAAATTCTGTTTCAACGATCAAGTGGAATATTTTCAGTTCCTTGTAGTTTAATTAATAATAGAAACATAGGTATGTTTTAAGTTTCATTTCTGAATGTTTATTGATATCTAAGGCGTAAGTTCGTCACATCAGAACTGAACGGCTGTAGATCAGTTGGTAGAACGCTGGCTTAGCAATCGAAAGGTCATGGGAACGATCCCAGCGACTGCCGTTCCTGACAGGTTTTTGTAGAATTTTTCCCCAGTTGCACCAGGCAAATGCTGGGATGGTACTTATTAATTACTTAGACCCCGGCGACCACCTTCCAATATCCTCACCTCCGCTCTGTCCTGGCTTGAGCCTGAGGTGTCCAATGGCTATAAATAAATTCAAATTCGTCACGTCTAAATAATGACGTTTCACAGTAATCACTGTTCAGAAGGCAGAAAAAGAAAAGGCCTTTAAATTCCACACCGGCTGAAACTGAGGATAATCGTGTAAAATATGACTGAGTATGGTTGGTAGCAGGACTTGAACCTTTTTGCCTCCTGAGTGCCATTCCGAAGTCCGTTACTGTAACCACGGGCCTTAGGTGTGAGTCAATAGATATGTTTGTCAGAGATTTAATAAAAATACGCCGTACTGTAGTCACAAAATTGAAGGGACAGCAACATTCTACTATGAACGAACTATTCCGTTTTCATACCGAATTTCATTGACATTAAGGTACTTTGACCTGTAGGTAATTTGACCAGTTCCATGAACGTTGACAAATAAATTTTACATACATTTCTTTAGGATACTAAATATACTACCTGGACATGCTAAAACTATTAGCTTAATATTTCATATGATTCATTCATGCTTTATCAGGTAGTACGAAGACCCAAAGTTAAAACTTACCATAAGTAGAGTCGGTGAACAGCTAAAGGAGAAAGCTGAACAGTAATATTTTTACAGATTCTTGTCCAAACATCACATTCAAGCTACTTCAGTTCAGGATAAAAGAAAACTGGTTTCATTGTCGTTCTCGCTCGGAGCAAACTGTCTTCACGTTTACAGATGTTCCTTGTAACTGGATGGTGCCAGGAGTAAGCTTCGCAACAGTTTCCTCATTCTCACGCGTTACGCTTCAAGTTGATTATTGAGAGCGCGCGTAGCGATTTGTTTTCGCTGTCGCTTTTCTTTTTTTATTTGAGATGCAAGGAAGATACAGACTAATCAGTAATATATTCTCCTGCATTATCTGTGACTAACAACGCTGGGGCATTTTTTTCGATTCCACTCCTATAGAAATCTAACTGGTTTGGAGTTAAAGTTAAGTCGTCAATCCAGTTTTGAAGAGCATTTTCGTTATCAAAGAAGTTTCCTTGGATATTTTTGGATAGAGAACGAAAAGGCGAAAATCTGAGGGTGCAAGACCGGTGGAATAAGGGAGGTATGGAAGACACTCCAAACCAGTCTCCTGAATAACTGCTTTTGTCGTATGCATTATCGTATTGCATCAGCACTTGATGCAATCTTCCCGGTCTTTTTTCTTATATTGCGGCCGTAAGGCGTCAGCAGTGATGGTTATATTTCTGAGAAGCAGTTTGCCGTACACGACACCATCCTTGTCCCACTAGACGCTTAACATTGTCTTGTCAATGGACTCTTGCACGGAGAGTTGTTTTTATGAAAGGGCTTAACCATTTTTTTTTTAATGACATAAAAACACCATTTCTCGTCAACAGTATCAATCCTGGACAGAAATAATTGTTGTTCTTGAGCTAACCGTAACGAGTAACTGATTTCTGTTGTTTTTGCTTAATGCGTACGGTCTCCACACACGCAGTTTGTAAGCCTTTCCCATGGAATGCAAATGTCGCACGATGGTTGACTGGTCAAAGTTCATTACATTTGCCAATTCTCTGGTTGACTGACGAGAATCGTCATGAATCAGCGAGTTTAAACGGCCTTCATCAAAACAATGTTCATTCTGAAAGTGAATAATTACTCAGGTCAAAGTGGCTCTGTTTAATACAATGAAACCATATCCTTGCCTTAATTTCCCCGATGGTATTCTCCCCGTACACGGCGCAAATGTATCGAGCCGCCTCTCCTGCTTTTGCTCCTCTTTTAAATTCAAACAGAAGAATACGTGTGAAGTGTTAGTTTATCTCCACTTGACACTCCATCATGGTCCACAAATTACACTAACTTTCTGAAATCTGCAAAATTCAAGGCGAATTCACAAGTTCAACAGTATCACTCCAAATAACAAACTCTTAGCCGCAACGCTGCCAGGTCACAAATAAACGCTACGAATTTATGAATCAACCTAATATATGTATATAAATAAAAAGTATCGCCCATGTGTATAAATTATAATTAATTTTTCTGTCCTCGCATAATTTATTTTTCTGTTCTTCGCATAGGAATAAATATTGGATAATTCGGACTAAAGCCATGAATATTAAGTCACCAATTAATAAGTGAAGAAATCGATACTGTCACTCACAATTCAGCGGTTGAGAATTCCTTTCTGCAACTGGAAACTTGAGCCAACTCATAATTAGTTTTTTTTATTTTTAATTCGCAAATATTGTTGCTTATTCATGCAAACAAATTTGTGTTTAACAAACGTGCGTACATTTCTAAACCTCAGTGGGGAAGCAAGTAATTGCAAACATATTAAGTACCCGTATTAATGAACTTCCTAATCTTTAGGTAATCGTGATTTCTAAACTTGACATCAGCAACATTGTGTGACCCCTCGGTATTTTAACGGGTGTGTTGATACCTTGTTTCTCAACTTGACAACGTAATTAAAACAGTCTTAAATAATTTCTACAGTTATAAAAATATGTGACAACTTGCTGTTTGAAAACAAAAGTTTAATTACAAAGCTGATTTAAAGGTGGTAAAATATGGTAGATGCCTGTCAGAATGCAAAAATAGACGTACTTGAACTTTGCAAACACAATAGAAAAGGTGCAACGTTTCGTCGAAGCGTGTTCGCATAATAGAGGAGATAGATAGGACTGGTGTTAGGGAGTGATCATGTTGCCAACTGATGCCAGGTTATGGGGATAGGAAAATAACTAAAAATGGCCGGACAAAACACCAAATGGCGGAGGAAGTGTGGAGGTAACTAGGAGTCTGCGAGAGGCTTCCTAAATGAGTAAGAGGGTAAAGAATCAGCGGGGAAGGGGAATACGCTTTGTATATATGTATATGCGAATAACGTTAATTTTTATTGTTTATTTGTTAAACACTTAATGGTATTGCGTAATTAATGAATTATCTTGTCGTAATCACATGACAGTGTTGGATACTGAAAAGATTTCTTGAGCATATGTTCCCACTTAAGAAACAGAGCTGGAAAATTTGTAATATAAATACTAAGTAAATTAAGTGAAAATAAAATTATTAGCTTTTTGTGAAATCGCTTATTCTTATTGATAATTATCTCATATCAAACATTACGCATTGTTTGTAGGCTTCGCAATGCGGTTTCTATAGAAAGTCGTACAGCGCAGAAGAATCCATTTGCAGCATAGTGAAATTCAAGTTGAGAAGAGGAAGAAAGAGTGCGTGTCAAAAGTTCCGGAACGGTTAAATATCTCGGTTAGAACAGGTTTTCTCAAATAATTGCAAGAGACAACATTTGCATGAAATATGCAGTGCTATTGGACAGGCGGAGCAAACCCGATGTTCGGGTCTTGTGTTTGATTTTTCAAATGGGAATACCCATTTTCATTGCAGATTCTGTCTCCACGAAAAAAATTCGCAAGATTATGTTCTGCTCAGTACTCTAGGACTAACTTTGCACATGTATTCCTCACATCAAAACAAAACGGAAGATGATCTTGCACTTTGCTGAGAAATGCCTCGTTTCTACAGTGTTATTCGTTGAAATTTCTGATTGTTAGCGTATGGCTGGTAACATTACGCATTGATACTAGCACCAAACTTCACACCCATGTTCCTTACGTAGAAAAGACGAAAGTTTATCTTGTACGTTGCTGAGAAATGCCTCATTTGAGCAGTATTGCCATGTCACCGTAACCCCGCGTCCAATTTTTGGAAGAAAATTTCAGAATTTTAGGACTTCTCATATCCCTAGAATATTTAAGATTTATCCTGAAGTAGTTATTCATTTTTGCTAATAATTGTGTTTAATTTCATTTTACGAGAGTGTAATTGTGTAATCCTGAATTATTTGGATGTAATTGTTTAAGTTTATTAAGGATTGTAGTTTATTTAAGGAGAAAGCATTCAGAAAGTGTAAAAATAATTATTTTTGGTATAATTTTAATGTATTTTACCTTGTACAAAGTCTCCTATGTTAAAAATTAACAGCTCCTAAATCGGACAGAAACGTACCCACCAGCAAACATTTTATGCTGATATAACTCGTTATCAGGAAATTGTTTATAGAAAATTAGCTACAGCAGAAAATTTTTCCAGGCCGCTAGTTTGTGTTATTCCGCCAGTAAAGTCTTTCTGGAGTTTGAAAACTCATAGTTTTCGTGACGTTTCTTTATTACGTTGCAGAACTTCTTTGGCTAGAAATTAGTTTCTGTGTGTACGCCATTCTGGCCGATGTGTATTTCACCAGGGAGGACCGCCGACGATAAGGACCACGAAAACTTTCCCTCTACAAAGGAGGAAGTCGTCGTTTTCAGTGAATTTGCAGTAAACTTGGAAGGAACAGTTATATTAGTAAGTGCAGAACATTGTGATTTGGCGTGAAAACTATAGATGCAGCTGAGCTTCAGCGATTTGCTTCCAGACAGTTAACATCCTAATGAAGTTTAGGGAGAACCTGAGCCACTTTTTGGAAATTTTGATCACTTCTTTGTTGGTATCGTAACGTTCTGTTCTGTACACTGGTGTATAGGTCCGCTCTGTCAATAGTGATCTAAGCTACATGTTTTATTTTCTTAAATAACACATTCTTTACAACTCTTATTAGCATTTTCAGAATTTACATGTTCTAATAGACACAACAGGTGCACGGGACATCCTGCTGCCAACCATAATGAAGAGTTGGTTCAGTTTCACCAGGCGAGTGCCAGTATTGTACTTACAGAAAGGCTCTGGCCACTACCTTTCCGTTCTCTGCCCACCGAAGAGTGATCGTCGAGGAACGTCATCCCTAACACTGCTTTTTCTCAATTTTTCTCTTTGCCGTGAAATAGCATCGGGCGAAAGCTTGCCAGCTTTATATTTGTGTGTGAAATTTTAGTGCATGTGCCGTGTTTCCGGAACATGTAAGTATTCTTATTTTTTTCTACGCGGAAGATACCAAGAAAAATAAATACCCTGTCTGTTCTTACTATGTGGAATTTGCAGCTTTTACTTCAGTGAACTTTTATACTTCGACCATCTTTTGTTTGAGATGGTGTCCTACCCAACATTTTGATACAATTTGACGCAACTGAAAATTTCCAATGCACAACATAATAATTGTTTTTAGATTACGAAAATCATTATTTAGCAATACACATAACTAAATAAATAAATAAGGGACTTGAAAGTTAACCATTTGCATACCGTGTTGAAAATGGTTGATCTTACAATAACAGGGTTGGAATTGTCACACTGAAACTTCCCCAAATGTTTTATTCCACACTTCGGAACATCGAACAATGTAACTGCCGATACACACAGCAAGGAAGGGTATCAGGATAGTTCAGTATGAGAATTCTAGCTATCTCCCTGTCAGTATTGAGAGGCATATACCTGAAGCTGTACCGAACATGATTTGGAAGAAATATCGCGATTTTTTTCCTTTTGGTTTTTGCACTATTTTAGAAAGACTCGTAGTTTAATAGAAAGTGTACGCTGTAAAGGAAATTTTAATCATAGCATTCTCCGAAGGAAAGGGTTTATACAGGGTGTTACATATTTCAACCAAACAAATCTGCTAATACGTTCTACAAGTTGAAACATGTAAACAAGTCATAATAAATATAAGGTGGAAAATATCCAATTTGCGAGATAGTTGTCCATGAAGGTCGCGGTCTTGACAATTTTAGGTCGCGATTTTGACCAGTCGAAGACGCTAGAAAGTAAATATTCAGCTTTTATTTTTTTAAGTATTAAATTTACCATATAATTTTATTTGAAAGTAGCCTGTAACAACACCAAAGTATAGAGTGTGTTGAATTGCATAGCAAAGAAACTAATTTCAAAATCAAAAGTATTGTACGATATATGTGGATAGAACACGTAAAAATTGTTTAGTATGATTCTAGAACTCAAAATGACCGTTATTTATTTTATAACTCTTAATGTTTTTAAGTTCATTTGGTGTGCTGTTTAATGATGTTTTAACAAAGGTTGTACAGTCAGCTCCACCAGAAATGTTTGCTTGTCTTTCGAACAAGTTATATTTTCAAGATTTATTTTTTCTAGTACGATCGAGCTTCTCAATCAAGGACAACGAAGTGGCATAATTATTTGTCCGCAAATGAGAGCTGTCCGTTATAGGGAAGTTGCAAATAAATTCGGCACGAAAATTCGAGGTCGTCTCTACAACCTGAAACAATTGCATCCATCTTCTCGCCATTGTGTTGCTTCATTGGAACATCAGTTTATTTCCTACACACGGAATTATACTTATGCTGTTCGTAGAACATAACTTTTCTCGTTAGCTACTCGAAGATTTCAAGGTTGTCTATCCTAGCTTTTGCAGCTTCTCTAGCGTTTCATTGTTCTACAGGGGTGGATATTGGAATGTTTTTACTCTTTTCTGTTAAGCATCACTCAAAGATACACTATCAGTAGATAGAAGCCTTTTCCTGTTTCAAAGAAAAAAACTTGCGTCGCCATTTTCACTCCACAGTTTTAAAATGTTGTTTCGGAGAATGAACATCAAATGTGTTCTCATTTGTGCATTGTTTTTCGTCTCCTCAGCACGAAACCCTCTTCCACCTTAGAAAAATTAGCTTTGAATTTAGAAAATGATTACCTAAAGTTATTTATTAAACATTACACTAAGATGAACAAACAAAAGCGAAAACGCAACACCTGAGATTAAAAAAAAACAAAATATTTTTTTCTCGTACAAAACCAGTATTTGGACATGTGCGTAGCTGATAACGGTTTATCGTTACGCTATTTTGAAGTATATACGTAATTGTTACTAAGAAAGAAACTAAGGTTTCACACAAATTGTTCACAGTGTGAAGAAACTTGTATCACTTCACTTTTGATCATAAAATTAAACTTCCGTTTACCAAATTTAAATTTGCTGCACAGAACGCAGGTTTAATCTTACGATATTTCTGGTCTTCCTGCACCATCACTCACATTTTCACTCAATTTTAAAACCGTATATGTCCCCACTTCTTGCTTGAATAACGGCCTGCAATTCTTGAAGCATGTTTCTAATAATCACATCAGTATTTTCTTGGATGATGCGCTGGCATTATTTTTCAGAAAACTTCCTGTAGCTCTTGGAGGGTCTCTGGAGAATGACAACGGACATTTTTTCATAAAAATATCCTACACATGTTCATTTGGGTTGTGAAATAAAGTGAAAGTCCCTTTTAAGTAATATACTCAGATCAAGGTAAACTCTCTTTATAACAATCCTGACGGGGAGTATCCATAGTTCAGCCTATAATCGCTTGTAGCTAACTGGAATGTTACTCCAATAAGAATAACGATAATCCAGGACTTTCTTAATAAACTTCCATGAACTTGATTCAGAAAGTCGAACATTAATAGTATGGTTCAATGAAACATTACCAAATAGGTTCGCAAGACGTATTCAACTATACATCAATAAGCATTCTTGTATATAATATATATATATATATATATACCTTACTGTAAATCACAATTCTTTTGATGTAGTCTACTGCAGTCGATATGTTCATATCAATTTCCTTTGAAAATCCTTCTTCTGCAATTAATATGACGTATATCGTAAAAGGGAAACTGACATTAAATCCCTTCTTTTCCATTTTCCAACTAAAGGTATTTATCATAGTTACGTTTGAAAACAGCGCACAAACACAGTGTGCCAGATCATGAAAACAGCTCTCACTGACAATAAACAATAAATCACTATATTACAGGTTGATTTAAGAACCACCTGCTGGCTATTGTATACCTAGTTCATTGAGGTATTGGATGAGACAACGCGCCACATAATGACGTGCATTGTCGTTACCAAGAAATGGCGAAAGGAACAACTTGTTCCCCAAGAATGTCTTGCATGTACAGGCATAAGAGTCCCACCCTCCACAAAGACAAGGTCCATTCGGGCAGTCAAACAGATC
>JAGDQP010075796.1:0-10124 GCA_022664845.1 Lepisma saccharinum
GTCGGTGCTGATACTTTGCCTATTATTGGACACAATAACACTGGCAGAACGACCTGGTTCTTCATCGTTTATGAGACAACTACATGACTTCCTGCGGCCTCCACCGCCACCTGTTGAAGTGAAGATACGACCGCGTCCACCTCCAAGAAACGCTCATTATGCTGGACACCATAACCGTGGCCCACCTAGAATAGCACGATGGTTCTTCACGAGAGAGAAAGAAAGACAACCTCATCATCTTGCACCACCCCCTCCTCCTCCTCCTCCCAAACCAATATTCAAAACGCGTGGTCCTCCACCAAATTATCATCGACATCCTGAGATGAGTGAAACACAACACCAACCTGTCCATGTACGTTACGGCGGTGGTGGTGGTGGTGTTGGAGGTGGGAAACACTTCAAACCTCCTACAGAAGAATGCAATCCTTGCAATAAAATTCCATGGGTACCTCTTTCCAAGACTCCAGCAGGAGTATCGGATCAGGTTCTGTCATTAGTTGCTGCTCCTAACTTGTCGAAGAAACCAAGCACTGGCTATGGAGCTCCTCAGCCATCAGGACCGGGAGATACATCATACGATATTTATGAGCCACATAACTCAGGCGGTGAGCAATTAACAGCTCCAAGTAATGTACCTTCATCCCACGGAGGAGATCAAAGTTCTCATTTTGATGGTGGTCATCTGGCAGATGATTTACAACCTCCATCAATTGACACGCATGCGGATCATTCACAGCAACAGCAATCTGCTGATTTTGGAAAGGTGATCGTGAACTTCTCTAAGGATCAAAGTATAAATATTCCACCTTCCCAACACTCACAAGATACGCAGGTGGGTCATGTAGATAATGACTTCGATATTGTGAAATCTGTCGAACATCAGCTTCATCCACCAGGACAATCTCCACCAATAGAAGATAGTCATAACAACATCCATATAGTACCTAACGATCTTCAACCACCACCGATCCATTCTCAGAATAATTTCCATTTCGGACATTCTGAAGATCATATTGAACAAGTACCCAATCACAACAACCAACTTCACCCACAACAACATGGACATCAGGAATTCCAAAACAATCACATTCACGATGGTACCAGGAATGAAAATAATCCACAATTAATACAGAGCGTTAATGTGGGTAATTTCTTGCATTCAGTCGAGTACCCACCAGCGGCACAACAGGCTCAGTTCGTGAAGCCAAATCCAATTAATGTCAACCAACATCAGCAATCTCATACGATTAACCAACACGATATAGGAGGGCTTCAAGCTCCTCCTCCTCCACCTGTTCCAAATAACCATAGACCAGATAATTCCTTCCTGATTGATTTGCAACCACCAAAAGAACAAGGATTATTAGATCCTCGTGGAACGGACCAATTCCAGTCACAACACAACGTAAATATTTTCTCTGAAGGTGGAAACCAACCTCAACCCTCTCAGGGACATCATGAGCAATCACACAAATTTAATCAACATTCGTACGAGGATAATTATATAGCAGACACTCAAATTGGTCAGAACAACAACGGACATAATGAACATGACCTTAACTTTGGAGACCGTCCACCTGAAGTCATCTTCCCCGAAAAGCAAAATACTTTCATACCAAACAAAAATGAACATTTCTCACAATCAGCGCAACAATACCAGCCAGAACCTGCTGAATCACAGATTCCTAACGATGACGAAAATGCTTTAGATCAGAGTAATGAAGAAGAAAACGAAATATTTACTGATGGAAACTATAATAAGCAACAAAAACCAGAACAGCATGTAACTTCCCAACCTTCCATAGATTACAGTCCTTGGACTCCAACATCTGGACCATATTCTACGCTAGGCAGCACAAGGTTACAAACGCTTGCCCCTCCACCGTTTTCGTCGACAACTCCGGCACCAGCAGACATATTCATAACACCATCTGAT
This sequence comes from Lepisma saccharinum, assembly GCA_022664845.1. NCBI lineage: Eukaryota > Metazoa > Arthropoda > Insecta > Zygentoma > Lepismatidae > Lepisma > Lepisma saccharinum. The sequence goes on from JAGDQP010075796.1 coordinate 1,937, forward strand.
AATAGATTCCCTCCAGATTCCAATTTTCTAAATAACTACGTCATTTCATCCAATAATGAACAACCCCAAATACCTCTTCCACCGATTCGATCTGGTACAAAGAAAACAAAACAGATTCGTATTATAGTTCCCTACACTTCTGCTAACCAATTCAACAATGAATTAGGGCAAAGGCCTTTCTATGTTCACTTCCAAAGGGATTTGGTTTCGTCTGGTTCCAACTCCGCAACTCCACGTACTGTGCAAAAACCTCCTCCTCGCTTAAACATTCAACAAATAAGTCCAATAAATGCAAATGTACGCCAACAAGATAACAACAAACAGGCACAGTCTGATTCCAGTTCAAGTTTTAATAACCAAAATAAGCCTTTTACAAATCCTTTACCAAATGGCCATGGGTTACCATGGAATCTACAAGACACAGTAGTCAAAGGTCAGGGAACTTCTGCTCATAGGGAGATCAGCACCAAACCTCTACCTGGAGAAGAATATGGTTTGCAACACATTTTAGCTACAAATATTCGTAACCTGCTTTTAGATGAAGAAATGGAAGCCGGCGATGGAAGCATAGTTGGTAGGGAAGAGGATCTTATCCGTCTTCAGAAGAATATCGACAAATGGACGGCACAAGCTTATTCAACACCACCCAGAGACTTAAAGAAGTCAACGGCATCCTTAGTTCTCAAACAGTCTAAACATATTCCTGAAGAATTCTTACCAACTATGCCTATCAATGACCCTTCAAGCACTACACCGATAGCAAGTCTCAAATCTCTTTTCTATGAGCACCAACAACAATCGGGAAATAAAGCAAACTCCAGGAAACAAAAATTTTCTCAAGAATCATCGACAGTCAGAAGCGTTTCAAGTACCCTAAGTAGTGACGTTGTCAGTAAAACTGATTCTTACGAAGATGAATTTAGACCTGTAACATGGGATGATACTCGTGTTGGCATATCACCATCAACAAATGAAAAAGTGTATGTTGTAACTCCAGTAAGCACGTTAAAAGTTACGACTCCGAAACCTAAATATACAATTTCCAAACCTAAAAAGACACCTGTGACGAAAAGAATGTCCACTACAACAACGCGAAAACCTTCAACATCTGTGAATGATATCTCCCCATTCCGTAAAGGACCTGTCTTTATCGTAACCCCACAAACCACTGTCACACCATCTATAACCACATCTGATTTTACTTTCCAATCCCCAAGATTTATTGTTCGACCAACTCCATTATGGTATGGTCAGAGGTTCGAGGCTAAAGATAAGGAGAATATCTTTGCAACTTTAAGTCCAACTCCAGAAGATACTCTCACTACCAGCTGGACTCCAAAGAAAATCAAGTTCAAAATGGTGGGATCCAAAAATCAGGAAGTGGAAGATCTTTTCGCTAGTCAGTCAAGTAAGTTCGTTTCTTCTTTCTTTACGAAAGTTTAATGTGGGCCATACAGAATATTTTTGAATTCCGCTTTTTTCTGCAATACTTACTTATATTGGTAGCTAGAAGTTACGCATCAATTCTTAAAGGTCTGTTTTTAGAGATATGAAATTAATCTAATTACTCGTTACGGTTTCAACATTTTAGATTACTTCAGATTACTATTAGATTAGATTACTATTATCCTTATACAGGATAGATTCTGTATAGTAATATTCTGTTATATTCTGTATAGTAATAATTCTTATCGTCATCAATCTGCGATGTAAGTTTTGAGGAAAATGTTTGCAGATATATCCCAATTTTGTTAAAATTTCGTGAAGTTCCTTCCTAAAATTTTGATATTTTCGATATTTTGAGAGAAGAAAGCTATCTCAGGTTAAACCTTGATCTTCGTAAAGGCGTAAACAGGTCGGCTACCTCAATCTACTCTGGGTCTTTTACAGTAGTCATTAATGAACTTTAGTAACTTGAATAAATGGTGCAAAAACAAAATTAAATTTGTTCTAATGAACCTTCCTTCCAAGTCAAGTAAAGACCTAAAAAGCCACTGTTGAACATAATGGCAAAAATATAACAATTGATCAGGATTCAGAATAGACTGACAATATGTTTGAGAAGCAACTAAATTAACTTTTTGAAAATTGAATGCCAGAACTCATTTAATGAGAAAATTGAGAAAACTTTGATCTATACAGACTTTAAGTATTGTTTATTTTGCTTTAGTACACTCAAGTGCTCTCTTGTATGTCTCCTGTAACAATATAGTAACAGTAACGAATCCAAGTACTGACTCTGGAGATAAATTCCTCCTGAGCTTCAATGCTCTTATCCCTGCATCATAGAAAAACATATAGGACGTCTGTCTTGAAAAATAATGACTTATTAATGAGCATAAATATCAGATTCCGGATAAAAAATATCTGAATCAAAGCAATATTCTTGTGTGAGAAATCCCACATTATAATACACCACTATGGTCTTCAACTGCATAATAAATTCCCGAAGCTTGCTATCAAATAATCGCTTTAATATTTTTTAATAATTAAGAGACGAAATTAAGATAAACAAAATATGCATTTACTAAGGTTCAAAAGTTTATAAGCTAAAGATTAGAATACTAACATATTACATGTAATTACATTTATTTTATTTGCCTTATTATCAAATGTATTCTTTCCTGTCAAATTGTAAGACAAAGTTACTCTTTGCAATGCTTCCGTACGGATCATTACGTGGCAACACTGTAAAGGGCATAATTCCTGATATTCTAAAGATAAAACGTTTGCCAGCTCTGCGATTGTACATAAGGTTATAGACCACTCGCCTACCAAAATTCTAATTTGGCTTCAATGCCTCAGGGGAGAAATTTACTATTCATTTCACCAGTTTATGAACATCTCTCTTTTCAAGCATAACATAAGCGACTAAAAACTGAAAAAGTTGTTTTCTTCTCTGAGATATGAAACTCAGGTCTGAAATTTGGTAAATAACTAGTGTATGGTCTTAAGTACTCTCGTATGGCTAGGTAATGTTATACTCTTAAAACATTAGGAATTATGCCCTTAAAGTGTTGCTTTCACTCTTGTGATATTTACTAGAAAACTACGAACTACAGAAAAAAAAAATGCAACGAGTAAGTTAGCCTTGAAATTAGTCAAAGACTAACATAGATATTTCTGTGGTTGCGAATTTTCATTCGTCTCTAAGATGTACTTACATTTTGTGTAGTTTACTTTGTAATACTGCTTAAATGGTATTGGAGATGTTTTGGAACTGTAAAATGTTTTTAATTTGTTAAAATATGAGACGAACTCAAATACCAATATCTTTATTTTGATCTTTTGTGGACAAGTGTCCTTTTCGAAATAGACTACTCATTTGATATGTTTCCATGAATTTCTCTCGTATAGAGAAACGAGATATAAGTTTCAAGTTAATATTAATTCTAGATAATGGAAAATCGTTTTTCGTAGATCCCCTAACAAATGGACAGTTTTGCGTATAAGAAACCTTATTCTAAACAGAAAACCGTATTAAGTGATACAGCACATAATAATAATAATAATAATAATAATAATAATAATAATAATAATAATAATAATAATAATAAAACCAACAACATATACGAAATATTTTATTAACATAAAAGTTGTAATTAGAAATGTAGCTGCATAATTACTCATCACCGCTGTCCGATTCCATTTGTGAATTTATTTTAAGGCCTTTAGGTGATTCCATTTGTGTCGCATCTATTACATTATGACATGTGGTTTCATGGCACTTGTGCAGTCATTATCATATTTCTTGCAGTTGCACTGCGTGGTAGCACACAGTTACAGAACAGCCGCATTTTATTAACTTCAAAAAATACTCGGGTGCAGGGGGTTAGCTCATTTTCACTGGTGACAGATGGCCATCACGAAGTTCCCAACCCCATTGGAGCAGATTGAGGAAATTGGAAAGCAAGACCTGAACTTGAAGATATACACGTAGAGAGTGATAGTAGTAGTAGTAGGCATCCTCAGTAGGTGGCAGTATTGCATGCGTCACTTGAGCTGTCGACTTAACTTTTTTGAGATAAACTTCTGAAAGCGAATATCACCGAGAGTTTGACCGATGCGACCACCATACAGACATGCCATAACTTTATTACCAGATGTCTTAATTTGTTATGTTTTCCCTGCTGTTCTGAAGATTGCAGTCTGTTCTCGGAAACACTCGTTCTTCTCCAGCAGTAGAATAGAGTCCCGTTTCCCCTACCTAAATGGTTTAGATGTAGTGTCACATACCAGCAGCGCATGAACAAAGAGAATGTGAGAGCACACGACATCACCCAGTGTTTGTTTCATTGCCCTGATGTCGTAGACCATCACACTTTTAGAACTTTGCTTTGGCTCAGGACAAAGAAAGACATCATTGAGTTTGTTGTCGAAATAGTGAATTAAAAGAACTAGAAGATCAGTGCCTTCACCAATAACTGCTGTTGAACACACCTGCGAGCTTTCAATAACTTCCTTTACAATCAGGACATCTGCGTCACCAGGAGCATGTTTGATGCAATAGCCATCTTCTGCAAGCTTCTCAGCCAATAGCGTTACAAAGGTTGGCTTGGTCTCTTTGTTACTTAAGAACATGTCTTTGCTGATGGTGAGAACTCTCGAATGGGTTACACCTATCAACCAAGTCTGAGGCTCATTGCAAACGCACCAGAGGTTAGGAGGGACCAAAGGTGCATGTAATGCATTCGAGAGTTCTCGCCATCAGCAAGGACATGTTCTGGAGTAACAAAGAGAACAAGCAAACCTTTGTAACACTATTGGCTGAGAAGCTTCCGGAAGATGGCTATTTCATTAAACACGTTCCTGGTTACGCAGATGTCATGATTGTAAAGGAAGTTACTGAAAGCTCGCAGGTGTGTCCAACAGCAGTTATTGGTGAAGGCACTGATCTTCTAGTTCTTTTAATTCACTATTTCGACAACAAACTCAATGATGTCTTTCTTTGTCCTGAGCCAAAGCAAAGTTTTAAGAGTGTGATAATCTGCGACATCAGGGCAATGAAACAAACACTGGGTGATGCTGTGTGCTCTCACATTTTCTTCACTCATGCACTGCTGGTAAGACACTACATCTAAACCATTTGGGTAAGGGAAACGGGACTCTATTCTACTGCTGGAGAAGAACGAGTGTTCCCGAGAACAGGCTGCAATCTTCAGAACAGCAGGGAAAACAAACAAATTAAGACATCTGGTAATAAATTTATGGCATATCTGTATGGTGGTCGCATCGGTCAAACTCTCAATGATATTCGCTTTCAGCAATTTATCTCAAAAACAGTTAAGTGGACAGCTCAAGTGACGCATGCAATACTGCCACCTACTGAGGATGCCTGCTACTATCACACTCTCTACGTGTATATCTTCAAGTTCAGGTTTTGCTTTCCAATTACCTCGATCTGCTCCAATGGGGTTGGGAACTTCGTGATGGCCATCTGTCACCAGTAAAAATGAGCTAACCCCCTGCACCCGAGTATTTGCTGAAGTTCGTAAAATGTGGCTACTCTATAACTCAGTGTGCTACCATGCAGTGCAACTGCAAGAAATATGGTAATGACTACACAAGTGCCTGCACTGAATGCCATGGAATCACACGTCATAATGTAACAGAAGCGTCACAAGTGAAATCTGACAGTGATGATGAGTAATTGTTCAGCTACATTTCTAATTACAACTTTTATGTGAATAAAATATTTCGTGTATTTTGTTGGTTTTATTATTATTATCATGTGCTGTATCATTTAATACGGTTTTCTGTTTAGAATAAGGTTTCTTATACACAAAAACTTTACATTTGTTAGGGGAGCTATAAAAAAGAATTTCCATTCACTTGCATGGCAGCCATTTTGGGATTAGTCCGCTCCGTAGCGCAGTAGACTTTCTACCATAGTTTTCCTCACACTTTCCCCTTTCAGAGAAAGTTGCAACATCACCTATTGCAATTACTTCTAGGTTACCCAATAATTTTACTACACTATATTGGAAATCCTTAGACTCTATTGGAAATGCATCTATGAATTAAAATTGCACAGTATTGTGTATTGTAATTAAAATCCATTTTTAAAACAGTGTTTCCATATGTAAGGTACCAAAATACGTGAAATGAATAAGTTTTTATTTTATCTAGTGTGAGAATGAAACTCCGGTTAGGCCTAATGTCCAGTCATGGTGCTATGCAATAGTGGTGTAAATTTCCCTACATAAAATAGTTAAAAATTTATATTAATGTCTTCCCTGGTTTGACTTGAGCAGTACAAATTTTAGCGACTGAGGGAAATCTTTGGGAGGTTTTTACCTTTTTAGCTTGTTCAGCCTTTGCGTTATTTGATTGTTTAATGCTAAATCGATAGACTTTCTTAGGATTCTGTTACCAGTACTTGCGGTATTATTCTAAAGTCACTTATAAAAGTTATACTAAATATATTATTGATTGTACTTTCTTTGGCTACTTTCTAATGTTTCTCAATCACCCATCAGTGTTTCTTAAGTTCCCTATGATCTACAATACGCCAGGACTACTTATGATGTATCAGAACATACCTACTAATGAATGTTTGAAAGAGTAAATTAAATCAGGGTTGCCAATACCGTCTAACTAAAAAGGAGCAACCATTCTCCTTCATATTTTTATAACACAAGCGAACAGGGAATCGTGAAAAGTGGTAGAACCTGAAGAGGTTGCTCAGAAAAAGTATCAAATCCAAACTATAGAAGTGAAAACTGAACGAATACCATTCTTCTATACGAGAGATCTACATTGAAAATAAGACATTAGTAGTACATATTCAAAAGGGCACTTGTCCACGTAAAAATCAAAATTATGATGAGTGATATGACCGAGTTCGCCTCGTCATTTTTTTAACAACTTAGTAAGGTTTTACATTTCTAAACGTCTCCAAAACCCACTTAAATATTATTAATGGAACACACTGATTGAAACGCAAAGAAACTAGTAGTAGTCAAATTCAGGTTTATACATTGACCTGAGCCAAAGTTGATTAAGGCCATAAATAGATTCACTTCAAGTTCGAATTTAAGTTCTCACATAATTTTCTATCGACGCACTAAGAAGAGATAAAACAATTAAAAAAAAATAGATACATTTTAAAGATATTATTTCTGACAGAAGATAAAAAGAGGATTATTTTAGTGTGTACCTTATCTGGAAAGTACCGGTAATAATATATTGGTTCGATTCAAGTCCTTGGCTCGACTCCTTTACAGGACATTGGTATAGCCTGCCAGACAGATTTTCAAAGAAGGTGTCACGTGCAGATTTAACACTACTACTGAAAAGGATATAAGAATACTTGTTCACAAATTCAGAACTTTTGCGAAAAATAGTAATATTTCACCTTTATTCATTTTTGGAATTTTAACAATTCAAAGTTTGATTTACTACACTTGCATATGGATTACCATATTTTAAATTCACTATTAACAAAATTCAACATCTAAGCTGAAAGAAACAATTAAATAAGCGAGTGAATTGTTATTATCATCCTAAACGAGCCGGTGTGCTAGGACTTACAGCTTTGTCTAAAATGGGTCTTAAAACCATTTCGTTCAATGGACCCGGTACGAACTGAGCCTGTGAGCACGCGCAAAGAAAGCGAGCGCACCAACCCCTCCGCCACTCAGAGCTCAAAAATGTTACGTACAACTGCCTTACAGCTAAACTTATTTTTCACAATTTCCCTCGACGTTTTGAATTCAAATTTTCAATTGACTTAACCCAATTGAAACCTACAAAAAAACCAGGGATGTTCAGAGGTTTCTATTAAGTTTGGTAAAGTATTTTTTTTTAATCTTTTCACGAAGCAATGCCAATAAAAAAGTAGAGGTAGTTCTTATCTACTTTCAATAGTACAAAATTATTTTGTATGTAAAATGAAAATACAAAAGTGATTTTTCGCTTTTCAGAATTAGAATTTCTTTTTAAAGCCCTTAATGCTTTTCCCCTTAAATTGAAGTGAACATTCTGTGAAATTAAATTATTTTAACCTTCTAATTTACAGAAAGGACAACAAATTTCAAAACAGTGAATGTAAAAAGTCTTTTACCTCTACAGTTTACATTCATCAAGAATCCAACACACCAAAAGGCAATGTGTGGAGAAATCTTTTTCTTCGAGCCTACAAACTTTGTTCCTCCCTCCAGAATTTGGACACTGACATTGAAACATT
>JAGDQP010075799.1:0-10123 GCA_022664845.1 Lepisma saccharinum
GGACATTTGAAGTAAATTCAAATTATTGAATTTTAAGAAATAAATCAAAGCTTTCTTTTTTTTAATCCGAGTATTATTGGTACGATAGGCATTAACAACACTGACAGTGCTTAATTAAGCTATTTGGGGGCCCCGGGTTACTGACACTGTTAGCGCACCATTTACCTGTCTTCTGTGCAGGGTCGTCTTAACATCATTGTTTGCCCTTGGGCAAAGCAATTTACTTGGGCCTTTGCCTGCACAGATCGCTAGCAAACTTCATTATTTGTAAAGTAAACATTCATTTTTAAACTTTTACCTAATATTGGATCAAAAAATAAATCATAAGTTGCTCTAGAAGCAACTACACAAATCTCAATGTTGTCTAGGAATAATTTTTAAAATTCGAATCCGATTGAATCATCATCAGCATCATATTCAGCCGTTTTATATCCACTGCTGGATGAAAGGCTCCCCCTATTCTTTTCTCATATCTCGGTCTTCTGCTATCCTCAACTATGTAGCTCCTGAAAAACGCTTGATTTCATCTATCCATCTTGCATTTGGACGTCGTCTCGGTCGTTTTTTGTCTCTGGGAATCCAATGTAGTACAGCCCAATTAGGACTTCGTATCTTGACTCTTAAATCTAAATGTATCCCAACACGAATTGATAACTCCAATATGTATAACTTTTAAATACTATTGCACTAAACAGCAGTACCAGTATCTCAAACTATGGCATGCGTACCAATACTGGTGCGCGAACCTTTGGATACTGATATTGGTACGTGAGCTTATTGAAAAATTAACAATACACGTACAACTAACCTAACACATGGTCACTGATTGAACGAGAAAATATATGATGTCTAGCCCAAGATTCTTCAATATTGACACATTCTTAGGAGCTACATAGAAGCACATGCAATATAGAAACAAAGTTTATAGGCCTACTTATCACAAAATTGAATTTACTTCAAATGTCCCTGTCAAATGAAATTATATCGCCTTTTTTTAATGAAATTTTAGACTTCTAATATTTTTTTCGGGATACCAAAATAGCATATAATTATACATTCTCAACATGCTCTGAAGAACATCCTGCTGAAAAGTATGAAATAGGCCTCAAAAGATATCGTTCTCCAAGCAATTTGAACTGAACATTTTAGTTTAAAAAGGTAACGATAAATTGCTCGTTTACTTTTTGTTATTGGTTCGTTTGCTCTTTGTCTGCTCATTCCTATCTTCGTATAAATACTATTGTCATTATTATTGTTACGCCGCATTTTTCGTTATTCATGAATTATGAATTTGAATTCCATGTAAATAGTAATACGTGATAGTAGAATGTGATTTTATGTAATGTCAATAACATTAGTATTGTTTTTAATAGTTTTGTCCTGGTGTAATGCAAGTATAATAGTATTTTCTCTTTAGTAAATTATAATTATTATTATTTTAGAAACATAGCACGAGACTATAATGTCTCTTGTCTGTGGTATTGCGGAAAGTAGAATCCAATTACGGCAAAGCTGGATTTTTTCTGGAAAATGTCTGAAAGTTGTAATTCAATTCTAACAACATTGAAATTAATAAATTGAATTGAATAATAAGAAAATAACAACCCTAAAATTTGTGACTGTCTCGAAAAAAATCCGGCGTATGGTCACTGTAACCATTGGAGATGTCCTAGTAACAATACAAAATTATTAATCTAGTAAAGCTATATAAGCTTTCGTAATGGCAGTTTTTCCTTTACATTAACTCAGCGAACGCCTAAAACAAGACAGGTTCACAGAAGCTGACTTCAAATTAGGATTCAGCGACCTCTATTTACATTGTCGTTTACTATCTGTTGACACTGTAACCTTTTCTTAGGGGTCGTTCAAGTATTACGTAAACATTCAAGTGGCGAAGGGGTTCATTTTCTGCTTATTTTATCTGACAATGGGGAAGAGGCGGCTCAGATCACTACTTTCTTAGAATTTGCTTAAAATATATTAGTGTAGGTTTAAATATTTAAGTTTTCTACTACAAAATAACGCTAAGAAATTTGACAATTGAATTTATTTATGGCATGTTTGGCTCAGGCCGGAATGCGTTAGGTAAAGGATAGGAAAATATCAGCTAGTGCCTTACTTAAGGCACCATTTCGGCATTCGCTTGTTGAAACAGGGGGGAAACCTGTCAGGTCGTGGGGTTCGAACCCGAAGAAATTTTTACAAGTCTTGTGTAAGCACCAAGGGGCTCGGGTATCTGCTTACTTTTGCTTACAGTGAGCTCTAAAATTATTACAAATGCGCTTACGTAATAACTGAACGTCATCTTATGGTATTTATTTACCATATGCACTCAGTCAGTAACGCATGCTGGCGTCTCAAAGATAGAAGGTAGGGAGAAACTGACTTCAGATTTTAGTTCAGCGATCTCGAGTTACTTGGTCGTACTCAGTCTAATGGCACCACACCCTTTCCACAAGATATTTTATGCTATATGCACTTCTGTGAAATTGGGCATATCGCAATCGGAATTTTGCCTATTTTCTTTACCTTCATTTCCATAACCCACACCGTTGTGTTAACTGATGAAAAAAAAACTACACTCAAGGAGTTTCTTGTTATATGCATTTCATTAGACTAAAAGCAGTTAAATAGTAATAATATTACATAATTATATATTTGCTATGAGCACTTCATGCTTTTAATTCTTTAGTCATATAGCTCTTAGCTGAAAAATTGTTATATGCTTTCTAGTGAACTTTAAATAACATATTCCCAGTAGCATCACGTTGAAAATACGTGGATTAAACGTTTGTATCGAAACGTTATTTAATGTACCGAAATGTCCGCCTGTTCAACGGTTTATTCGACGTTGAATAATGGTTAAGAAGAAACAAGTTGAAATTATAACATTTTTTTTTAAATTTTCCGTCTGCTTTTGAATTACTTAAGGCCTCTTGACATCTTTGGCTCAGCCCGGAATGAGTTTCGTAGAGAATTGGGAAGATTAATCAGGGACTTATTTAAGATACCATCCTGACATTCGCCTGGTGAAACTTAGGAGAAAACCTGGTAAACCTCACTCGAGATGGGCGGCGGCGGGGTTTGACCCGCGTACCTACCCATTGTCCACCCGAAGCCAGCGACGTTAGCTCCTGGACCACGAGAGCTGAGTTTCTGCCTGCCTTATAGGTAAGCAATTACCAGAAATCAACTATACTTTTATATATTAGATATTTGTATGCGCGGCTGGATACTGTATCAGTTATACTCTTTTTTGTCAACAAATTTCTGGTCACCCTACTGAAAATAGCATGTTTGTCACTGCTGTACCTTCCTTTTTTACACTTAAACTTGAACAAAGAAACTCTTTGAATTGCAGTAATCATAAGAATATATGCACCCCAAAATATAAAACTTTCCAAAAAAATATGAAGGTATTGAAAGTATCAAAAACTCATCTCTAAATTATATATCTACCTTTAAGATACAAGTTTTAGTACTGGTTCCAAGAAATCATTTTGTATTCAGAATTTTTGGCACTTATTTTGCAATGTTATGTATTTTAGGAGATGGAGATATTTTTTCGTCATAATGAGAGAAAATCCAATGTCTCAAATGAAGTGCATTCCCAAAGTTATTATTTGTATTGTACGTGATAATTCTCTTAAAATCAATAGGAAAAGTATTTCTAAATTGTACAAGTATTGATGATGTTGGATTTTTTCAGTCCTACATTCATGAAGATGTTCATTCCGAAGTGGCAACAAGTTGTTGGGAAATGTTTTCAAAAATAAAATTATTTTAAAGTAAGACGTAATAGTTATAAAATTATTCTAATAACATTTTAAAATAAATCGAAAATCTCCTGAAATTTACCTCAAAATATATTTTAATAACTATTTAAAAATCTTGAGATTCTAGTATTGAAACCCTTCTGTTAAATATTGATAGCAGATATTTTTTTAAAAATGGCATTTTATTGTATTTTTTAAAAGTAATAAGGAAATTTTGAAAATATTGTGTTAGCATAAATATATATCAAAAATAATTTTCATACAGTAATTCACATATTTATAGAAACTAATTTCAATATTTTGTTACTACGGTCAGGAAAAGTAAATATTCTAACACTGAATTTTCAGAATTCATTATGCAACACGCAATATAAACAATTAAATTGATTTCACTTACCAAGAGCGAGGCACAAAGTGGACAAGATGGCGGGTATCCAGGAAGCCATAGAGGCGCTGCTGTCGCTGAAGGCCTCCATTATTTCCACGAAAAGGACACCGTATGATTTGACAAGTCCTGCAACCCAAAATTGAACAAGAAATGCCCCCACAACAACCCACCACCCATAACCACCATCAGGGGGTTTAAAACGACGAAGTCTGGCTTTTCTTTCAGCTTCACGAAGTTTCTTAGCCAATTTTTTCTTTCGTAGCTCTTCAGACTTAGCAATTAGTGGTCGAGCCGTAAGACTCGAAATGGTAAGTAAATTTTCGTCTTCATCAGGAGTCCCTGAGTCGGATTTAATTGAGGCAGTCCTCCTTTGGTCCTTCGTTAACTGAGTTGTTAAATTCACAACAAGGTGGTCCTTACCAAGGGCCAATAAGGGTTTAATACTAGTCACTGTTAATTGGTTGTCATCATCATCGTCGAAACAAAATGAGCTAAAAACGTCATCATCATCCTCTTGCTGAGGCAACACTTCGGACGCTGGTCTCTTCAAAGAAACTATGGAAGGTGATCGTTCCGCAAGGTCACCACCCTTTTCCAACACGGGTGCGGAATGGATAGAGAACTGAGAACCCAGTCGCTCATTCATATTTTCGTCCAAGGAATCCCCGGCGGGGAAAATTCTACCCCTGCCAACGTTACTTTTCTGTTCTCGCCACTCGCGGGGTAAAGACATGCTCCTATCAGGCATGTAATGGTCGCCAGTTTTGTGGCTCTGGGCAACTGGCTGTCAAGAAACACTAACAAACTGATTCCAATTGATCCTATAGAAGCACAAAGAGAATTGAGAGTGTTGCACAGTGTCGTAGCACGAATCTCTTTAGTGGTCAGCCGATCCGAATAAAGTGGAGTTTCGTTGCCTGACATCATCATCAGCGTCTGCGCATCGTCGGTTGCTATGGAAAGTTACTGCCACGATCAATAACAGCTGGCAGAGCTCCTAGAACCGATGCACGGATATAAAAGATTCTTATCATACTTTACCAACATCGCGTTTTCCTTGAAATTAAGACAAAACTGAACTTTAGCGAAGCAGAAATACAATATTTCCAGAAACGGAAATTCGCATCACAAAAGCGTCGTCGTAAGAGACGATGAACTCAACTCGAATGCGAAATGCTCAATTTCAGTTTCGAAGAAAACATTGAAGTCTATAGATGAATCATTATGCAGTATATGAGTGAATATCAACCGCATACCAGAACCTCTAAAATACTAGGTCAGAGAGTTAGCATGGGACCTAACTATTGCTCTTTAAAACGAAAAGTAAAAAAATGTACCTACGGATTCCTCATAAATTTAATTATCTGTGATCTATACGTTCAATTTAAATATCAACGAACGATATGCTCATTAAGAAAACTTAATGCATGGAAAAGATACTACAATATCAACTAGAAATAAAAATCCATGTTAGGAACATGTATAATTTAACTATGAAAATAAGTCTAACCTTTAAAATTAAAATTCCATTGACTATTATTATTGTCATTCTTTGACCAAGGTCTTTCTTAAGGTACCATCCTGATGGGACTGAGAAAAAACTTGGAAAATCTCAGTCTGGATAGTCGGTTGTGGCGTTCGAACACACGTACCTACCCGTTGTGTATCCAAAGTCTACGATGTTACCGCCTGGACTACGGGCCTTTGGTCCTAAAATTTAAAAGTACGGTACATGAATATCATGGAATATCGTAAACAGAGAATTTTGAACATTTGAAAGCTAATCAGATACCTTATGCTTGAACTGGACAAGCGAACTCAGCTCACGTCGTAGTCAGGGGCGTAACTACTATGGCGCAAAACCTCACAATGGGGGGCGGGGACCGACCCTTCCAAGGGAGGTCTTCACACTAGCCTCTCAGTGAACCGAATCGATCTCCAGCCTTAGGTATTCTCTTGGGGGGGGGGGTCCCATAAAATGTAATTGCGCCTCTGATCGTAGTCAGAATATCCTGAGCTCAACATAGGCCCAACATTACTTTCTGGCTTTCCCTCAGGCGAAAGAGGATAATATTAAGCTGGTATTTTGAACGGTTTACGCCCGTCTTGTTTTATATCCTCAATGCATATTATGACAGTTAAATGACGATGCCGTTTAGCCTGACATACCACAGTTCTCAAGGAGCGAAAATATTGGTCAATGTATGGAATGTTATAGAAACGAAACTTATACTAACATCCAATTTATTTTTTAGACTGAAAAGGATCCTAGTGCTCTAGGTGAATACAATGTGATCCTGTAGTCGGTTCTTCCACTGCTCTCTTCTTTACAGGGACGTATTTAACGGGTGGGTCCGGACTCCCCTCCCCCCCCAAAAAAGAACTCACAGTGTTATGGAAAATAATATAACTTCAGGCGTAATTACACATATTTAATATGCATTTTATACTCGCACACACCTTTGACCCCCCCCGGAATTTCTTGGACCCCTCCCAAAACCAAATTCTGGATACGTGCCTGCTTCTTTATGTTAACTACTAGTTGTAAAGCGAAGTCTCCGCCCGCACTGAAGGTGCAGGAAAATAGTCATTAAATTATTGTTTATTTCTCAGCTAATTTACTACTAAATTACATCTACAACCACTACTGCTACTACTACAACTAATACCGCTACTATTAAAACAACAACTACTACAATTAATACTACTACTGTTATTAATTATTATTAGTAGTAGTAGTAGCAGTAGTAGAGTAGTAGTAGTATTTACCCATATCTTAGTATTATAATCCATCTCCAGCAACACGCATACGTATTTTCAACGTTGGTTTTAGGTTAATTTCGTTGATTAACCGTTATCGGTTGAAAACATACGGTTTTATCTGATATTTCTGACATGATGTTAAAATTAGTTCCATGGTCGCACCTTCTCTTCCATACATTGTGTTAAACAAGTGATTAAGTTAAGAGCCTTCATTTAATATTCATGAAATTACAATAACAATAATTTTGTTGTTCTGCACTATTTTGTATTACGAAATGTCTTTGTTTCAAGCATATAAATGGCCAAACCAAACCGTAACTTAGATCTGTTATGCAAAGGAGGGGGTGTTCAGTTTTTTTACACTCACTATTCATTGGTGGGTTGAAATCAAAACTCTTAATTTAATGAATTGTTTGGTAAATTTATTTTTTTGGTAAACTTTATTTTTATACGGATTAGTCTAGTAGCTTTGGACTTCGACCCGTCACGATTCGACCCATGCCCCTGGCGGGACTCGAACTCGGGACCTTTGAGCCGTTGACCTACCGCTACAGACCGCATTGCCACCCTACCGGCTTAGAGTCAGTTCTACAATCGACCGCTAAACTTCTAGTCAGCGCTAAGTTGAGGCCAAGTCTGATTTTGGCCAATGAGAGTACACCAAATTAGAGTTGGCCTCAGCTTAGCGCTGACTAGAAGTTTAGTGGTCGATTGTAGAACTGACCCTTAATGAATTGTTATTAACGTCCTAAGCGAGTTGGTGAGCTTGTAAAGACGAGACTTATGGAAAGTCTAGATTAGACCAAATTTGTATGCGTGTACATGTTGGTGAGGACTGTCTCAGAACGGCGAAGTTATTGGTCGTTTCTTTGCTTCTCCGAACTTTGAAAACAAAAAACTAGACAAAGAGAATACATACGAGTCAATACTTACTACACAAACTAGTATATTCGTTGGCACAATGCACTACAATATGTTTAAACATATAGATGCATCTCAAGGACCCGAAATGCTGTCACAATTATTTTCCGATGTTTCTATTATCACTGTTAACAGCCTTGCTAGGTACTGAGAACTAAGATTATTTTAATTGGCTTTGTGGGATAAATCTCGAAATTCTGTGCTGGTAAAAGTCAAAATCGTCTAATGTTGTTAAACATAAGTTTATCAAAAGTGTCATTATACATGTTGGCAAAACATGTGCATGTATAGTTTTTCAAGTAAATTCTAGTAAAAGTTTGAAACAATACTAGAATATATATTGTGATGGAAATATTTTCAAAATACCCCCTGACGTTAAAATTCTTGCCAGGATGAACGAAAATATTTTTAAAAATGTTTTTCTATTATTTAAAAAAAATATATATATATAAAAAAATAACGAGAATGTTTTAAAAATGTATTGATAATATTTCACGCTCTGTGAGTACATCTCAATGACTATTTAAATGCGATACTGGACTGTCTGCTGCCATTGAAAATTTCATGATTATATACAGCCAGAGGGCAGATAGGACAGTTAATCTCGTTTGTTCACTTCCAGTCTAAACCAATATGGACCAATTTTTCGGTTCTAACTCAGCTTGTACGCTTGATTTCTCTGTGCGGCCTGTTTCATTATGTTTTTAATTCTTGCAAAAAAAAAAAAAAGTAAATATTATTTGCAGTATTTTCTAGTATACACATGTGTATGCAGAGCAGTGTATACTATTAAATGAATAACTCAGGAATTAAAACTTAAATCAATAAACGGGCCGCACAGCAATAAGAAGCGTATAGAACTGAGTTAGAACTGAACATTTGATCCACATTGGATTAGACTGGAAGCGGACAAACGAGTTTAAATATTTGCTCTGACGTCTATCTTTCGACACTAAACAGTCCCTCCTGTTGTGTAGGCGTAAGCCGATTTTATGAATTTTGTATTTTGTGTATTTAAGAGAATAAGAAAAGGTTAGTTGGTTCGACTCGAGTCTCTTGTGCACGTAATTCTAGGTTCTAAGTAATTCACATAATACTAAACCCTAGTCTGCATATAATAGAAAATACTGACTTTTAAGTAAAAGTAAATATATATATATATATATATATATATATATATATATATCTGGTGTAGTAAAAAGTAATCCATTATTTTTCCAATTAATGGCTTCAGTGATCTGTATCTCGCGTTGTATAAGTCCGATCGGGTTCAACGAGATGGCGTTCAAACGATGAGATTGCGTACTACAAACACTGTTCAGATAGTTGTGATGAGTTCACTCAGTGTTGTGTGAGCGCGCGTCAAAATGGACACTAGCAAAGAGATAATACGCTATATTTTACAGTTTTTCTTCGATAAAGGCGAAAACGCAAGCCAGGCGGCGATTCCGTTCCGGTAATTTTGACGTCAAAGATGTACCACGCACTGGAAGGCCAAGTATCGAAAATGTCGATAAAATCATGGACATTGTCGCGTCCGACCGTCATGTAAGCACTGTTTCGATTGCCCAAGAGCTAAACATTGCACAAAAAACCGTGTGGAACCATTTGCATAAGGCTGGATACACAAAGAAGCTTGATGTATGGGTGCCACACGAGTTAACGCAAAAAAACTTCATGGACCGAATTTCCATCTGCGAATCGCTGCTGAATCGTAACAAAAGCGACCCATTCCTGAAGCGGTTGGTGACTGGTGATGAAAAGTGGATCACTTACGACAACGTCACGCGAAAACGGTCGTGGTCGAAGCGCGGTGCCCAAGCCAGGATTGACGGCCAGGAAGGTTTTGCTGTGTGTTTGGTGGGATTGGCAGGGAATTATCTACTATGAGCTGCTCCCCTACGGCCAAACCCTTAACTCGGAACTATACTGTCAACAATTGGACCGTCTGAAGGCAGCAATCGCCCAGAAGCGGCCAGCTTTGGCCAATAGGAGAGGCATTGTGTTCCACCAGGACAACGCCAGGCCACACACATCGATAGTGACTCGCCAGAAGCTCCGGGAGCTTGGTTGGGAGGTTCTTGTGCATCCACCTTATAGTCCGGACCTGGCACCGAGTGATTACCATCTGTTCCTGTCCATGGCGAACACGTTTGCTGGTGAAAAATTCGCTTCAAGAGAGGCTTGTGAAAATCGACTGTCTCAATTTTTTGCCAATAGGGACAAGGGCTTCTATGAGAGAGGCATCATGATATTACCTTCCAAATGGCAACAC
>JAGDQP010075801.1:0-10123 GCA_022664845.1 Lepisma saccharinum
GCTCGAACCCGATAATTCCAGAAAATATTTCTATAATTTGGAAATTTAAGTTATTCATTAACTTTTAATTAATAATACGCTATATCTAAAGGGTTCAAACCTGATTGGAATCTTGAAGCTGTAACTGGTTTCTACTATATTATGGGTGTCTTATCTTTTACGATATTTATTTAAACAAAAGTACCCCCGCATAAATTATCGATGATTCTACATTCGTTAAACTGATATAAATACCATTAGTATTTTCGACAACTGATATAGCTAATGATTCTAGTACATACGTGCAAAACAGTACCCGAAGCTTTGTTCCAACAAGCATATCGCTCAAGTCGACATAGCAGGCTAGAGAGTGTGTAATTCCAAGATGAGCTACATTCCATGATTTTGGTAAGCATGTATGCTCCAAAATAAGCTACTTTTATAATTGATTGATTTTTTTTTATCCTCATCTCGACTTATTTTTCAACCAAGTCCGTAACTATCTCCAATTTATCGGTACTTTCCGGATTACACTTTTTTGGTAAAAATTCCAGATTATCTATAAAATTCCCTGACTTTTCCATAACTTCTCCAGGTTGAACCTATTTCCCTAACTTTTCCAGGTCGAGTGGCCACCCTGATATTTATTATGTCATCTTAACACCCTGGGGAGATTTTGGTGGGAGGGAAAATTAATCGGTAGATTGTTGGTGGGGGAAAATCTTCCCCAACTACCCAAGATCTTGCACCGTGATCTCTCGTATTACAATCTCTTCAAATCTTAGTCATTAAATAAATAGCAACATCAAATTTAGTCTGATTTTAAACATACAATATTCATTAAAACAATTATTAACCTCTAGTGCATATCTATTTTTAAAATATTACGAAGCTCAAACTAAATATAAGTTTAAAATCTGTACTATGTATTTATTCATTTAATTGTTGTTTTAATTAAAAACGGAAACAATTTTATTTATTATAAACAATATAATTATGTTTTTTATTAATTAGTGACATGGACATTTCCGGTGATATGGAATACCTCTATGATCTATGATATGGGATACCTCTACTGAAGAATGAAAATGTATCCACTATTAATTTAACTACATTAAATCTCTCTCTCATTGAACTGAATTTTATTTGAGACCTTTAGGTAACTTCGACTCAGGCCGAATGGATTATGAAAAAATTGGTGGAATGAAGAAAGTGGGAAGTAACAGAGAACCGCCAGAAAACCCACGCACACGATGTTTGTTCACCACAAGGCCCACTTGTCACATGCAGAGATCGAACCGGGGACCTCAGGCACAAGAGCTGAGCACTCTAGCACTGAGCCACCGCGGCCAAAATTAGCTCTCATATTTTAGGGGAAATTGTTTCCTAGAGTGTTCCCAAACTGACAGCGCAATTCTGAAGGTTGAAAACTCTCACAGAAATAAATTAAAATATATCTTCGTAAACTTCAATCCTACAAAATTTAGTTTGGAGGATGTAGCCTGGAGAAAAGAGATACTTGCGATTATAAAATTTGCAATTTCTTAGGAAAAAGAGGACATATAGATGTTATTTTGGAAGGAAAGTTAATACATAGAAGAATTTTAAATCTTTCTTTTTCGGACTTAGGGTTCAAACCCTCCGAAACTCTACATTCGTCGTGTATGAATGAAAGTAGTGTCTAAGTTTCCTACTTGTTAACTTTCCTTTGCAAAATGCATCACCAATCAGTAACGTCATATCTCCCTTCGTATTTAAAAGTATTACTAGTTGTAATATTGCATATTTTCCAAGCTATCTCCCGAGCGAAGCGTGAATTTTTATTGGTTAAGGTATTTGAAAAAGAAAACTAACTGAAAAGCTGTTTCAGCGCCACAAGCTATTTAAATCAATAAATTTGATTCAAATAAAAAAATGACAAAAGTTATTTTTTCCAACCCTGATAGTTTCGGTGTTCAAATCCAAGCTGTGTTCTCAATGACTGTCCCAAATTTGATGAGGCTTAGTCATTCAACACTAAACACACTAGGCATGGTACCGAGACCGAGAATGGTCTTGGTCTCATTTCAATCTCGTCTCGAATTCGAGTTGGATACTGAGGTCTAGCAATCGAGACGAGACCGAGACACTATGCATCGATACTTACTCGAGACGAGATCGAGACATCCCTCGAGACTCGAAACGAGACGGAGACTTGACCCTCGAGACTCTCTTCTCGATCGAGACTAAGCTTTATTTTCATGAATGTCGATAATGTTAATGTAATGCTTTTATTGATATTATTTTATACTAGAAGAAGTCTTGTGACAATTCGTTTCATTCTGATAAATTTTATTTAACATTCTATATTGTAGTTTAAAAATATGACTATAAGTCACATAAGTTATCAATGCCAAAATATTTTCTGTTGTTTTTCACCAATAATATAAATGTGTTGGAGATTGATTTGGGGACGAATAAATACAGACACTTATTTTCTTCTGCGAATTTTCATCCTCATGCTTTCTCCCTGCTGACAGTCTTTTACTTCTGTTAGCGCTCTTCCATTTACATCAGCCTCTGCTAGATTGATACCTTAAAGGCTGTAAATCATTAATCAAGAAGTCAAACTATCTAAATTTTAATACAGGACTTTAGTTACACCATTTACTTATTATATGTTTTTTTTAAAATAGAAATATTTTTGCAATACTAACCTTAGAAACTAACTACTAATATTTTTGCAATACTAACCGGTACCTTAGAAAAGACTGAGAAAAGCTCAGCCACGGGATACCTCAATTATCTTCGTAGCCCTGGTACTTTCTGATTTGAAAGTTGTCGACAGACAAACATAACGATTGCACAAGGCTTCCCAGCACTTGTTGCTGAAGCCTAAATGCTGTATAAAGTTTCCCTGTAGAAACTTCTTAGTTTATGCAAAGGACAAACTATTATGTAAATATATTTGTACATTTGATAAAAACAGTATTGTTTTTATAAAAATCTAGTCAGGAAGAGCAAGCGTCAAATTTTGATTATCTATATGTTGTTGGTGAAGTTTCGCCGAGACCTCTGCCTTTCGAACGACAACTCAACCACCTTCGTATCCCTATAGTTCCTGAGTCAAAAGTTTTCGACAGACAGACGTAGAGGGACTATAAGATTG
Organism: Lepisma saccharinum; assembly: GCA_022664845.1. Taxonomy (NCBI): domain Eukaryota; kingdom Metazoa; phylum Arthropoda; class Insecta; order Zygentoma; family Lepismatidae; genus Lepisma; species Lepisma saccharinum. The sequence continues at coordinate 3,128 of JAGDQP010075801.1, forward strand.
TATATATATAGATGAAGTTGTTTTTTTTTTTTTTTTACTTATTAAGCTATACTTTGCCAGGATTGTTGGAATGACATTTTAATCTGATAACACGGCTTATTTGAAACACCAATGTGTTTATTTCAGTTTACAATATTCGCAATACGCTATTTGAAAGTAGCGGAAACACTTTTTCCTTTTTGCTTTAATGTATGGTTCAGCTGTAATTCATACCTTTGAACATATGTATTGGTTCTTCTAATCAGTCAAGATCAGTATTGTAAACTAGTTGATTCGTGTGACTGTGGAGTTCGGTAAATGGTAGTTTCAAGTTCTTTGTATTTGATTATATTTTCTTGTGCAAAAGTTGTCAATTTGTAAAATTTTTGTCAGTTACTATAAACTGTTCAAAAAAAATGTTAGCATTGCTAGGAATTCTCAGGGAAGTTTCGCAGAATTTTAGTATTTTATTTTGTTTCATTGTAACGGAGAAAAATCCAGAGACTTTTCGTATCTGGATATTTTCCGTATTCAGTTCTGCACATGCGCAGGATGAGAAAACTCTTGCTTATCGTATTTGTACATGAAATGTTGATCAAGAGTTTGCTACCACCATTTTATCCATTCTTATTTTGGTACAAATGGGAAATATTTTGATTGAATGGGACAATTGAAAAATTATTCAAATGTGGCGTAAGTCCTGGGATCAACTCAGTTTATGTCTTCGGGATTCAGCCAACGTAATTCTAACACTCTATACTGTTTTCTTATACCTGGAAATTTAGAGCAGTCAGTACGACGCTGGGGTTTTAACTTAAAAACCTGTGTTCAAATCTCCTTTAGACATTTTTTTCCTCCCAACATTCCTGAGAACCGTATGATGGATGGCTTATATTAGCTAAATTACTGAAAATTCCGAGATTGCGTAGCTTTTCTCAGGAATGTTTTGGAAAATATTTAACAGTGTACGTTCATTTATTTCCATAAATCTATATGGTAGAAAATTTCGACTAAAATGTATTTTATTAAATTTTTAAATTAACAGTTATTCATTCAATATAAATGTAATTTAGAAATACCAAAACTAAAATATTACCGCAAAGTAAATGCGTATTTACTTTGTGATGTTACGTATACCAATTTAGCCTTTTGTGGTATAACATGGATCCGTTTCCATAATAGAATTATTTTCATGTATCTCACTTATTGGTATTCTATATGTCCTAAGTAACGCTTTTTATTACCGTAAAATCGTAATTATTTCTCTCTCTATTTCAGAATACTATTTCTAATCTAAACCCCAAATTTTCGAGACCTATATAACATATCCTATGTTAATATCACATTAATATTCTCGTTTTTGTACTGATATCGGAAAGCCTGCGTACGCATTTCAAAGGGACAGCATTTTTTTAATGTCGATCGGGTTTCGAGACTCTCGAGACGAGACCGAGACAAGACCGAGACTAAGATGTCGAGGCTGAGACCAAGACATGACAGGTTTACAATCGAGACCGAGACGAAGACTAAGACCGGAATTTTCATTCCGAGACAAGACCAAGACCAAGACTGTCCTAAAAAAAAATCGAGACCAGAACGAGACTGATGCCAGTCTCGTCTCGTCTCGATATCAGCACTAAAACACGCACATTCATCATCCATTGTCTACATCGTTAGAAGGAAGAGGATGTGCAGGTATCAGGGTTGAAAAAAATCACTACTTTTTCAAAGAAACATTATTTTTATTTAAATCGATTTTTTTCTTTATATATTTATTTTATTTAAATATCTTACGGCTCTGAAAAGCTACTAAGTCAGTTTTCCTTTCCAAATACGTTAAACAATAAAAACTAAAGTAAAATACACAAGTATGATGTGCTTGCTACGGAAGATAGGCATGGAAAATAGGCACTTACAACAACTTGTAATAATTTTGAAAAGGGCGATTTGGTGTTACTGGCTTATGGTATATTTGACAAAGGGAAGTTAACATGTAGAAATTTCTACGTTAGTTATGTTGATACACGATGAATGAAGTGGTTTCACAGGGGTATACACCGTAATTAATTTCGAAAAATAAAAAATTTGCAATGTTTCTACGCATCAGCTTTCTTTTGAATATGACGTCTGTTTTCCTTTCTTCCTAAGTATTTGCAAATTTTTATAATTGCAATTTGCTCTTTTCTCCAGTCTACATATTCCTAAGGTAATATTCTAGGATTTAAGTTTACTAAGATAAATTTTAGGTTCACTTCGCTTAGTTTTCAGCCCTCAAAACTGTACTATCAATTTGGAAACACCCTATGACAATATTCCATAAAGTATGAGAGCTATTTTGGAGGCGCAGTCGCTCAGTGACAGAGCGCTCACCTCTGGTTCGTGAGATCCCCGATTCGATCCCGGGTTGTGTCGTGGGGGCTTTGTGGTGAACAGAAACCGTGTGCGCAGGTTTTCTAAGGGTTCTCTCGTTTCCTCTCAGTTTCTTTATTCCGCCCATTTTCCCATCATCATCCATTCTGTCTGACGCAAAGTTGCCTAAAGACCTTAGATAAAATACAATTCAATGAGAGCTATATAATGTAGTCAAATCAGTAGTGGATTCGCAGCTTTGCATTCTCATCCTTCCATTGAGTATAAATTGCTTTCGAGTAATTTGTGAAGAAATCAAATAATTTGATACAAATACATTTTAAAAAAAGGTATTGTAACAAACTTATTTTTTTTCTGTAAAAAAATGGATTTTCTGCTTTCTGTGTGTTCGTTTACATATGAATTACCAAAATAAACATACAGTATTTGTAAATTTAAAATATGAATTGGATTCCTACGTTTTCTTCTAAAATTTCGCGTGTAATATGAAATGAACCAATCAAATAATTTGTTTAAATTCTATGTCGATCACTTTGGTTTTGGTTTACATCATAAGAGTCTATAATCACATGAGGACTGAAGGGTATAAAGTTCAAGCTTACATATGGCTTAAACCACAGAATGATTAAAAATACTGCAATTTATTTTTGTTGTTTAAAATATATTTTTGATCTAAATCATAGATTTTTTTTTAAAAAAAGCCTGATTTAAATCTCGATTAATCGACCTTGGCAGGTATGCACCGATCAAGCTTTTAAACTTATCATAAAAGTGTTAGTCATTGGTAAATGTACAAAAGTTGAAAGAGAAAACATTGGGAAACAAAGTGAGATATGTTTGATAAATTCTGTGGCACTTGCGTATCTGGGCCGAAGTGGTTCGGTGGTTCGCTCACCTCTGGTTCTCGGTTCGATCTTAGATCACGCCATATGGGTTTAGTGGTGAACTTCCTTACACTCTATTCATTCTGCCAACCTTCCCATCATAATCCATTTGGCCTGAGCCAAAAGTTGCCTAAAAGTCTTCAATAAAATTTAAATTGTTGCGTAGTTGTAATAGTGGTAAATAATGGAGTCTTTATGGCTGTTTTTGGAAATAAATGTTAATTGTGTATTGCGTCAGATTCCGGCAAACGGAAAAAGTACAGTAGAGTGCGGTGAATGTGATCAGTTTTCAACTTTCAACCATTTCTCTAACTTTAATTATTTTTTTATGATGATGATACATGTTCTGCCCAAAGGCAGATCCAGACCGGGAGGTCCCTGGACACATCGGCCTGAGACATAGTTGCATAATGGCCTTAAAATAAATTCAATTCCTGGACACGTGAACCAATAGTGATTTGCTATTGTCTTCCATCGGATGAAGATTATGTCATAAGGATGGAAAATACATTTTAACGTGTGCACTAAACCATTTATGTCTCCACCGGGAATCGAACCTGTGACTCTTGTATTAGAAGGCAGTTAGTGTCAACACTTGCATTTCCAAAAGGTTCTAGATTAGAGAATGGGCTCCCAATTTGTAATACCTACAACAGAGGAATTAGCAATCTTCAAGGATTTGTTTCATTATCTGGTCAACTTCACCCCATTCTACGGTATAGAACGTTTCGGGTCTAAAAACTTGCAAGAACAAGATTAAGCTAATGACATTTTTTATTGCTTACAGACTCAAAAGATGGCAAAGCGAAACTCATATGCCAAAGAGGACATGAAAAATCCTGTAAATTATATTCAGAAGGAAAGATTTTTTTACAAAACTTCCGAGGGAAGATTTCTTTGTTGTTAGAACATTAATAAACTTTTGTTACGTTTTCCATGCCTAGAACGTCGGCTCTTTCTGTTATATTTTTTATATTTTATTTTTTGTTGTTTACTATATGTTTAGAGTAAGGTAAAAATATTTATCTTCTTTTCTATAGCGTTAATGGACGATTTAAATTCTAAGGTGTGTATTTACCCATTTTTTTTTAAATATCGTTTGTGCATATTTACATACCATCGAAGTTGGAATTTTGCTTAAGTGGACCAGACTCATCTAGTCAAGGGCCCACAAATTTTTGTCTGGGATGGAAGGAGTGTTCGACACCTGGGCTACTATCCCCACGGGTTACCGCACCTTGTTCATCATCAATAAATCGGAAATCGTATTATATTGAGTCGAAAATCATCATTCCATTACAATATGTCCTACAAACAGTTAGAAAAACATCAATTGCCCCAACACGTACCGGTACCAAGGAAATACAGCGAGCTAGGCACCATACCTAAGCAACCAAGGAAACGGCAGGATCAAACTTCGACATCATCACAAACACGTTCAAGGTCTCCAAACTGCAATAGGTCAGGTCGACACTCGCCTCTTAAGAAAACACACACGTTAAGTGATTCCCAATCAGATAGTGAAAGACAAATAGGCACAGCCAAGAGCGACGAATCTCAACAACTGCAAACCGGTTCATCTTTAACTACTACTACTCATTCCTTCACCACCACCCAGGAGAACACCAACACTATCAGTAGTAATCCGAGGAATAGAACCAACAGTTACAGACGAGGAAGCAGAAGCAGAACTAAAACATTAAGGTCACACCACCATCAAATGTATTCGAATCAAAAATAAAACAGGAGGACAGACACATATGAAACAAACTCTCACAAACAGTCAAGAGACAATCGATGAACTACTAAGTCATGGGGCATACATATATAAAAGACGATACAGGGTGGAACCTTCGCATACCTCACACCAATTCCAATCAGATGCGCGAAATGCAAAATGTACAACTCACACACTACAGCAAAATGCACCAACACCAACAAATGCGGATACTGCTCCGGTCCACATTTAACAAAATTCTATCCGAACATGCAACAACCCCCGAAATGTACAACATGCTACGAAAATCATCCAACTTTCAGCTACGAGTTTAAAGCTAGACAAGCTGCAGAACTTTCCAAACCTGAACTGATCGTAACTATCCGCACAAACCAGACACATGACCAAGACACTCCACCATAACCAAGATATCAGTATTTCAACCCATTAAAATCGATCAATTATTAGCCTTCATCACAGTAGTTCTACAGAACATATACCCCTTTAAAAGATCGCACGTCCTCACACAAATCCAATACGCAGCTAAAACCACTCTACATGTCTCCTTTAATGCAACGTACTCGGGACCTTATGTTCATTTCAATACAAACGCTGAAGCCGCTACAGACTAAAACACCTGTAAAATTCCTCAAATTCTACATGCTCATGGCCTTATTTTTTCTTTTCATTAATATCAGCTCACTACCTACACATAAACAATATTTGAGCATCTTCTACAGGAAACAGATGTCAACACTTATATACTTAATGAAACGCACCTGAAACCTAAAGACGACTGTAAAATACCACGGAATTACATGCTCCGACATGACAGTAAAATAACAGCAAAACGGGCCAATAGATGAGTAGCCATAGGATTTTCTCCAAAAATAGCTTACCGACAGCACAACCCAGACATACGAAATTTGCCCAAACACCTTATTGTTACTCTATACTATAAACAAATATACGTCACAATTGTCACAATATATGTTAGACCGGGCACCCCCAAACCACTCACATTTGTACTTACGTCACCATCAACTACAAGAATTACATCATAATGGTAGACATCAATATTCACAGCCGCTCAAATAAAGAAAAGTCAGATTTTCAAGATCACTTCTACTTACGAACTACGTGCATCATACAGAACCTACCAAAACCAACTAGACCATGTTCAAACACTACTCCGGATATAGTAATATTCTCAAATAGCATAAGTCAGAGCTGCACGTACCCCGACCAACCACCACCACCACTTGATGGTAGGAAAAGGATGGGCCCAGTCCATTGCCTTAGGTCGGGAAAAGGCGGCTCCCGGCACATTTCCTGATGGTCGAGACAAGAGCGGGGGCCCGTCTATTCTTGATGGTCGGGAAATAAATGGGGTCTCACCCACTTCTTGGAGGTCAGGTAACGGTTGGGGGTCCGGCCATTCGCCGACCGTTTTAATCTGGAATTTATGTAACTAAAGTATCGGCATACCGTTGAAAAATAATTCTGCCGGCAGGTCTAAAATATAGAAAGGAGAACCTATTCGACGCATCTCAGCTCAGCTGGTGTAGCGCTGATTTTGTTTTTGTATCAATTTTGTATTTTCTAATTCACATTTATCAAATGAAATGTCGAAACAGAGATTTTAGGGATCGTCTTCCATTGGATGTTGAGTATAAATGTATTGTGCTTATAGTAAAATATGAAAAGAGGAAACGTGCTTGACCTTTAATAAAAACAGGGGTGCCTCTATGTGGGATCAGGAACTCATAATTGATTATTATTACTAGCTGTTGCTCACAGCGTCACTCGACTCGGAAGTCGTCTTTGAGTATCGGGCTGTATGGTCTAGTGGATAAAGCACTAAAGAGCTATTCTAAGAGTATCGGGTTCAACCCCCTCGGGCCAGCATTTTTTCTCTTTTTACCAATAATAAATGAACATTTTTCTTCATTTCTACTTTAGAAATAAGCCCTTGTTTTTGCTTCTTACCGAACATAAGTGAAATAGGTTATTTAAAGCCAGTTTAGCCACAAATTTAAAGTTTCT
>JAGDQP010075802.1:0-10122 GCA_022664845.1 Lepisma saccharinum
AAAAAGCAATAACTTGTTTGTTGGATTTGATATTCATATCTTTAACATTGCACGTGAACTTCAAGGTCTGGAACTACAGTCCTCGTTACTCAGCAGTCGTAGCTGAATTGGTAGAGCGTTGGTTTCTCATTCGAGAGATTCTGGAATCGATTCCAATGACCGACCATCCTGACTGTTTTTTTATGCAGTCTTTTTCCTCTGTCATACTTTCAAAATAAGATCCTGGCCGACGACTCCCTTCCCACACCCTCCTCTTATCCTACCCCGATCTGATCCATAGTTGCCTAAAGGTCATAAAATGAAATTCATCTTCATATTTCTATGATTCTATGATTACTTAGTTTAAAATCACAAGCATTCATACCCAGGGTGGGATTTTAAACAGCACCCTCGTGGATGGTGGCGAAACACTAGTCCAAAATGTGACTAGCGTCGTCAGTAGCCGCTGGTTGTTGTGTTGGACATGAACACGGGAGAAACAGTTGAATTAGATAAAGTTCAATTTATAACATACAGTTTGATTACCATAAGTGACTTACTTCTCTTTGCAGGCGATATACAAAAAAAAAAAAAAAAACAAAAAACAATGATACAAAGCGAAAAAAAAGAATTGATTAAAATATTACGTCATGGCGCTGTTCTTGTAGTAGTGATAATCATACTAACAGCATTCATGGCGCGGCATTTAAAATAAAAACTTTCAAAGCAATTGCTTTCACACTTTTTATGTGTGGAATAATGTCAAGTTTAAAATCTATTTTTGGAAAATCTACTGTTATCTGGGGAGCATTCAAAGACACCGTACCGGGTTTGGACTGGAGATCATGAGCACATTATTATCATTGTTTAAAAATATTTTCTTTCAGTATTTGTGATGTCATATGCTGCAACCCTCAGGTATTTTCCTCCCTTGCCTCTTACATTTCTTTCTGGGTCACTGGACGTATTTCCACTTATATCTCTTTCCTACCCACAAAATCCAAAATATATGCTGATCAGCTTGTTTTGAAAATGGAGGCCAATACAACTGCCACCAGTCACCCCTCCTTTTTTGTATTGAATTTGTGCCACTTGGAGGTCTTAGGTAAAGGCAAGTTAGCCCAGCTATTCGTGTTGGAAATTGGATTTATGGAGAACGTTTTTTTTTTCTTTCTCCCTCGTTGTCAAAGCCTTTCTTTACCTCGTTGCGTGTTTGTGGTCCTTCTTTCTCTATACGTCTTTTTCTTCCTCTCGTTCTGTTGTTGCAGCCTTCCAAATAGAAAAATAAAGAGGTCTGAATTGTATTTTGTCCAAATAAAAGGTTTCCGATTCGCCTTTCAGGCTCTTGTTACAGATGGATGACTTCATAGATTTCTCTTTGGTCCCCCCCGATCACTGCGTGCGCGGTAGGTAGGTGTTTGTTGTTGTGTTTTGTGATGCGGTTTTGCGTATAACCGATTTTCTTTTGGCTAGCTATTTTGGTAAAGCATATTCAGGTTTCTTTTTCGTTTTCTGGAAGCAAATCTATTTTTTTTTCTTTATTTGTGTGAAAAGTTAGTGAAGTCAGTTGTGTTCCATTGTTAATGTTATTGCCACGAATGCGCTTAACTGAATTTTGAAGAACATGAGATGATTAAAAAACAGGATATGCTTACATTTTCTTAGGCTTTTGGCTTGCAGAATTTTATTTCAGTTTTCGAATTCTCTTTTTTTTTGGTCTAAGGACAAACATTCACTCAGGCTCCGTATAAGGGGCTGTGCGCTTTTTCGATATATTGATCGGTTAATCAATATTTTAAAAAATCGTTATATCGAGTGTCCAATATTTTTTTGATACGGACGATATTTGGTTTCCAACGATTTTTCGATGAGAAAAAAAAATCGATATTTAGATTTTTGATATATCATTCGCCTTTTGATTCTGTAGCAATATCTATGTTCAGTATTGAAATTTGGAAATCGCACAGCGTGTAGTGGGGATGATCACTATGCTACTGGCTAACACTGAAGTTGCTTCAAACCAATTTCCCTGGTTTTCTCTTACTCATATTATGCGAATGCCGGGATGGCCCTTAAAGCTAGGGACGTCCATTCCTTCTCCAATAGATCGATTATAGCGTTAGTCAGTGGGAGAAGCAGTAACCTTAAAGCTTTCACCCCCACAACCCCACACACCCGCATCAAAAAAGGCACATTGGAGCGAAGCAGTGGTTTTTGTGTAATCGAGGTTTATTGTCGTTCTGGATCCAATATATTTGAGCGTGCTTTGCTCTGCCTCACTCTGCTCATTCGTTGTGCGCTCCATTTTACTTTTTTGTTGTGCTCCCACCCTAAGATATAGTAACAATCATTAAAATATAGAATTGAACAAAACTCTTTGGCTGCATATCCCAAAGGTTCTTTGATTACGAGGTAACTTCCGTTTAACTTTAAACAGGGGGACACGTCACCACAACGACTCCGTATCACTGCTTATATCTGGTTTTTGAGACCGGAGTCTGCTATCTTTTAATTCAAATAGGTCCGCACTTACTTACTGCCTCAACTCCGGGGAACACCAACCGAAAATGAAACACGGGAATGCTTGTACAGAAACGAGAGCGTTACCCGCATAAAAACTACAATTTCATTAATATTTCCCTCGTTGTGTTTTGATTCACTAATGATCCCCTTTTAAGGCTTGGCAATGGTATCCATGCTATGCTCTGTAAAACTGTCTTTTGTTTTTCGTGCGAGGGGGTGGTGGTGGTACGATACCGTTGCCTGTACCACCATATTTAATTCTTTGTGCAAAAAATAGTAGGGGAAGGTACTGGAAGACTGATTCAAAATCTTTTTCCCAAAAGAGAGAGAGATTTCTTGACAGCTGATGACGGGAACCAAAAGAAACATGGCGCTGTGCGTAATTAACAACAACCCTTTCGTTGTGAAATGCAGGCGCTTGAAATAACTGTGCCTTGTGTAGCGAGAGAGAGAATGAGGGAAGAGCAAATGTTTCATTATTTCAACTTCTTTTTTTTCTCTCTACTGCTGTGCATCCTCCCCCCGCTCTCTCGCACACATTTCTCCTTCTGTTTCAATGTTTTTATTCCCTTGTTGGTACTTTAGAAGTGGTTGTAGCAGCACTGTTGGTTGGTAAGACTCACTTGGCATCTAATGGACCAGCAGTTGCAGATGAAATGGAGCGATTCACCCGAGGTTTTGGCCACCCAGCAGCAATTCTTTGCTTCCGAATAGAATTCATTTTTTTTTCTTTGAGAAAGGAAGTGTAAGCAACAAACACAAGATGTTACAAAAAAACAACTGAGGAACAACTCTCATTGAACCGAGCTGTTGTAGTGATTATTTTATGGCCTTTAGGCATCTAAGGCTCGGGTCGGATTAGGGTAGAAAAAAGGATGCGGGAAGGAGTCGTTCAGGGTCTAATTAGAATGTACCATCCCGTAATTTGTCTGAGGAAAAACCCCCTGAGGGTCATCAAATAATCACTACAACAGCACGATGTACAAAAAGGGTCAAGTCGATAAAACTGAGCGGTCGTAGCTCAGTTTTATCGACTTGACCCTTTTTGTACATTACTTTATATCAATGACTTTCATAAGCACAGGATACATTATGGGGGGAATTTTCGGTAGAGATAGTAATTGCATGTAGCTTAAACTTTCACAATGTAACTTCCAATTCGTTGGGAAAACATGTCAGAAGATGATTAATTGCATTCAAGAAACTGACTGAGAGGTTAGCATGCTCGTTTCCTGTGTGAGTGGGCTCGGGTTCAAGCCATATGAAGATCCATTGGACGGAGGTTACTTTATTAAGAAGTGTAAATCCCTTCTTTGCAAGCTGAGTAACTCGTTTGGGACGTTAATAACAAATCAATCAACTAATTTGCTTTAAAAAAAAAGAAAAAAAGGTTAACATACCTAAGTTAATATACAGATACGATCGTGAGTACTGTATTCTTTAACAAATTGCTTGTTTTTTAACATAAAAAAAAACTCACAAAATTGTTGGAATAAGTTACTGTATGGCAGGGTGGGGTCCATTAACGAGTTATTTAACCTTACCTACGGCTTTTAAATTCCGCAGAAATTTTAATGATGACCACGTGATGAGTGCGGTCACCATAATAAATTCCAGTGAAACTATCTAAAGAGGTGTGTGTGTGTGTGGCTTAAAAATAAAAAAAATCTGGTTTATTATGCTACAACCCTTTCGTACATATATTTTCGTCAACAGCGTGATTAAGAGTGTGGTGACGTTCCTGAAGCTTGTTACAAAACATGTAAATGTTTTAGTATCTCTCCCCCCCCCCCCTCCTAACTTTTTTTTTTTTTAAATTTTTAAAGATGTTCTCTCTGAGATGTGGCAACAAATTTCTCCTTCGTTAAGACGTCCATCCGTCGCCAGTATTTAATAGTCCAACTCATCTTCTAGGGTTTACCCTATCCTTTCCTGCCTTCCACCCAAACTAAAACATGTCTGCACTTTTTTCCGTTTCAAAAGAAAAAAAAAAGAAATCTCCCGGTTTTTCCTTCTTGTGGTTTTACTATTTCCTTGTGTTTCTTCTTTAGTGTGTGTGTGTGTCGGTTCACATTTGTGTGTATGTTTGTGGAACCAGAGCAGACAGCTTTATGTTCTGAGCCACCCTTGTTACAAGAGAAGGGCTATACTCCTTTCGGGAAATTAACCCTTGACGCCAGTTATTCCTTCAACTTTTTTTTTTTTAAGCGACACCTTATATGTTTTTATGTCTGTACATACAGTCTCTTTCTTTCTTCACACACACACACACACTCACATATGCAAATACAGACACACACACACACACAGCAGCGACGGATATGTTTGTGTTCCGACTTATTCAATTTTTGATTAATTTCCTGGAAATCTGAAAACCTATTGAATTTCCCAGTGGGTTTGTCTTATAATGAACGAGTTTCAGAATTAGCTTTCATTCAGTAAAATTCACGGAATTGTCCTTAAATTTATTTTTCATTGATGTATCCGTTAATTGAGAGAAATTGACTGAATTATCCTTAAATTCATTTGTAACCCACACACACTGTATTCGCAATACATTTGTAACCTTGTCTAAAAAAAAAAAAAAAAGTCTAGCTAGTTTTTACTACATGTACGCAAGACAGGTTGACTCTGGATTGGAGGAAAATTAGTCGTCAAGTGCAATCTGACATAAATATCAGTGGAATTACTACGATAAGACGCTGTAGTGAGAATGATACGGGGAGATCTTCACGATCTCTTCCAGTGTAGATCTGTTGAAGAAGAAGGGGGAAAAATTAGTACGTACCTAAGTTAGGGGCTGTGAAATTAGAACTACCATTTATTAGAACTTTCAATCATGTAATTCCACTTAGTTTAATAATTGATCGTCCTCTGCGTCGTCGGTGTGAGGAGTTCTAGGTTCGATTCCTGCCGCGGAGTTTTCAGATTCGGTGTTCCAACATTATCTCACTGTCAGATACCAAATAGAAGCTACAGTAGAACAACCAAAGAACGTGAAAAATTGTCGTTATAACCGAATGTCGTTATATATTGTCATTATAACTGATATTTATGCAGTTATGAGGAATATGCACCACAGAATACCTGGCGCTATAGGCTAGGTATCATTATAACCGAGTTACATTGTAGTTGGATTTAAAAGTAGTAGGCTGATCACGTCACATTCTCTTTAGATTTTTTTTTCTTCATTTTCTTTTCTTTTTTATCTTGAAAAACATTCGTTATATAACATGTAATGTGTCAAGGAGTCAGTTTTTCGATTCCTTTTTCTTCTTTCTTTTTTGCGAAAAAAAAATGTCTTCCGGTAAAATGTAATTCATTTCCCACCCGAAAGAAGCTCTCGCAGCGCAGAATCGCTTCAACTTCCATTTGTGTTGTCTGTCGGTTTTGGTTGTGTGTGGATGTAGAAAGACTAATGGTATTTACTCTTGGCAGTTGATGCTGGAAGGGAAAACAGATCATTTGTCAATTAGTGGGTGACGAGAGACCACTCAAGTTCCCTCTCCCACCCACCCCCAGTGAAAAAAAGCATCCTCAGCAGTACTTCTCTCTCCTCTTCCACACCAAGTGGTTGTTTAAGAGCTAATATACAGAGGTGTGGAAGACATTTCACTTTTTTTTTCTTCACCTCTTCACTGATCCACCGAAAAAAAAGTGTATGAGCCTTCCGTCAGGTAATATACGCGATATATTTTTCGCAACCCCCTTCTTCTTTCTTCTTCTTTTGAGTGATTCCAAAATTTATTTCTTGATATGACCAAAATGGGTTAGTTAAAATGTCAGTGTTTATATTAGATGGGACGCATAAAGTAAACATCTTTTAATCATTTTTGTGACTGGCGTGAGACTTTTTCCTTATTTCAGCCGGTGAGTGAAAAATATGTTTTTGTCTGCCTGTTTTTTCTTTCTGCCACTTTAGCTCTCTCTATTTTCACCATAAAAGAATAATATTTTCGTAAGCATTACTTGAAACAGAAGAGTAAGAAAGACATAATTTCAAGTGAGTTATTTTTGTTTTTAAATAATAAACACAATTTTCCTATCGGGATAGAACCCAAGACTACTTAGTATTTGCATATCTTTCTACGTATACCTTTGGTGATCTACTTAATTTCTACAACGGTCTGTTTTTTTTGTGTGTGTGTGTGAACTTTTTATAGCCCAGTGTGTTCTTTCCATTGATGTTGCGTCTGTTGTCTTTAAACGATGTGATTAGAGAGAGTTTGGTTCTGAATTTTCTAACTTCTGTCTATTGTATAGTCTTAGGCTTCCTGTATGTCTTCTTAGAAGTTATTTTTCCTTTATATTATTAAAAACCGCTTTCTTCGTCTGTTTTTTTTTTAAGCTTTTCTTCGTATTTTATTACCTCTAGTACACATCTTCTTTTCAGTACATCTTTATTATGTATCTTTCGCAGTGTTGATATTTCATTTTCCTCCAACTCTACATTTAAAGATGTTCCAAACTTCTTGCTATATTTTTTTTATTAAAGAACAAAATACGTAAAAGCATAGACTAGATGTTACGCAAATGTCTGTTCCTTAAGATATAAGAAAGATCTTGTGGGGTCCCTAGGCCTGATTAGAAAACAGTTTTATTTTGCCTATTTTTAGTAGACCTCCTATGTAATTTCTTTATTGGTTGTTAAATGCCTATTTCCATGATTTAAAAAAATCAAATCTGTGCTGTATTTTCACATGTAATCTTTTTTTTTTTTTTTTTTTTAAAGACTAAGTTTAAACTAGTTTTATTCTTCTAATTCCGAAAAATGGATAATTTCAAACATCAGAGAATTTGAACCAATTTTTGTATTGTATCTCATAATGTGAAGAACCTTATCTTACCGGTGTTGGTCCATTCAGATACATATTATGGCATAATTTAATGGAATCGAGCCGTCGCGTAGCATTCAGGAGGTCGTGGGTTCAGTCACACCAGGCAAATGCAGGGATGGCACCTTCAACTTAAGCCCTGGCTGATATCTTTCCGAATCCGTTTCCTTCCCATATACCGGCCTGAGCCTTAGATGCCTAAAGGTTATAGAAATTCAAACTCAAGTAACTTAATGGCTTTACCCTATTCCAGGCTTGGGGCCAAACTATTAACCACATATAGAAAAGAAAAGAAAAAAACGAGCGGCCGTAATTCAGTTTGGTAAAGCGTTGGGAGGTATTAGCTTCGATTGCAGCTGACGACCATCCTGACCTTTTTTTCAGTGTTTTTTTCTGTCATAGTAAAAAAAAATGCCGTGATGGGACCTCCAAAATAGACCCTGGCTGACTCCTTTCCGCATCCTTCGCCTTACCCTATTCCGGCCTGAGTCATAAATGCCTAAAGACCAAAAATAAATTAAATTTAGTTTGTGTAGAAAATTATCTCAAGTATCGGAATCTCTGAAAGTTTTAATTTTAAACGTTGACACTTATTTTCAACCTCCTTCTCTCTCTATTTTCTCCTAAATGTACATTTAGAACTAAAAATCAAACTTATTCAAGAGCTAATACTATTACTACATACATTTAATACTATTAAAGTAACACACAAAGTTTGGACGAATTGAATTAATCACTTTTCTTCTAAATTTTTAACAGTGTATATGATAAACGTAAACGTATAATTATGAATAGTTAACATAAAACTCATATGTTTGTGTGTAACACTGAAGAGAATGGTGCTCTTAAAGTGATTACATGTATCACTGTCCCTCACCTGGTAGAGAACTCAATCTACCAAATAATCTGGCAGCGAGATGTATGGGACTCAGCCAGAATGGTAATACTCAGCGTCAACTGATTTTCGCCAAAGCGTTGATGAAAGGACTCATGTTTGGCTTCTGGTTGGACATTTCAATCGGTTCTGTCGCACACTGCCACACGTGACGGATCCTAACATACACATATGGGGGGAAGGGGGGGGGAAGCCGGTAGCGTGAGTTCGTACATAACGTTCGAAGCAGAAAGAGAGAGAAAATACACACACATCTCGTCACTACAAAGCCAGTCAACCAGTAATTCTATTCCCTTTCACACAGTTGCCTTGATTCGAATTGATTTATTGATTATTTATTGGTTTTCCTACCCTTCTTCGGTTTTCTTGTGCTTTTGCAATCAAACGAAAGAAACTAACAGATTTAAGATTAGTGTAAACGAAAGATCTAACGTTAGATGGCAGCACTGTGTCTCTATGTCTCGAATATGTTTATCGTTGCACGAAATTCCAACGCTGCTCCTACAAATTCAAACCTAGAGAGTTATAACTTTCAGACAAGGAAGTTCATAACCATCTCAAGAGTTCTATCAGTGCTGATTTTTATTTTCCTTTTTGTTCATTGTTGAAAGAGCTTCATTGTTACATGTGTTTATATTCACAACAACAATCAAACGATTTCAACAATGAAGAAAAACGAAAATAAAAAATCAACATTGATCGAACTCGTGAATTGGTTATGAACTTTCTTCCGTGAAAGTTGGAAATCTCTACGCTTGAATTTGTCGGAGGAGCAGGGAAATTTCGTAGAAATAAATATACATTAGACATATACGGAGATAGTGCTGACATCTTTTGTCGGAGATCGTTGCTTTACATTAACCTTAATTCTAATTTTTGTAACAGTATAGATGGAATCTTTGTAAGAGAGAATCATCAAAAATAACATCTCCTTCTATGATACACACACACACTCACACTAACACATGCGAAATTTTAGGGGGGAGGCGGAAAGAGTGATGGTGACTGAGACACCGGTCGTGTCGTATGTCATGTTCGCTTAATATAACCCTTAATTTGTGCTCGGCTTCTGGTTGGAAGGCATCGAATTTCTGAAGGCTGACGACGATCTTATAAGAAAGGGCTTTTTCTTGTCTGTCTGTCTGCCCTCTTAAAAAAAAAAAGGCACTGAGCAGAAACGGAACCGAACGGTATCTTTTGCGGAATGCGGGCGTCTGATGATCATTTTCCCTTTGAGCGGTTTTCAATATTAACAATCTCTTCTTTCTTTACATTCAATTTGTCTATTGCGTTCGCCGAAGCTTAAATGTTTTGCTTTTTTTAAAAAAAATCTGTTCGCCTGCATCAATTCATACAGTTCGTTCAGCTAACAACGCAAGCTTTTTTTTAACAAGAAAAAGAGCGTCTTTGTGCAGCATTTTTTTTAAACTACTTTTTTTTTCCTAAATCTCATGTTTGAACACAAATGTTTGTGTGTTTGTATTTTCTAACCTCCATTTGTTTTTGCAACCGAACCATTAAAAAAAAAATCGATGGTTCCATAAGGAAACATAAGCTGCTCATTATGTAATTTAAAACATCATAAGTTTAGCACCAGTGGTTCCAAACCTCAAGTCAAGTGACATCATTGAAAAATTCTTAGCATCCTGTTAAGATGTTTGCTTTGTATTGCGTAGGTAAGGTGTATTTAACTGCACTACAACCTACGTAGCACAGGATATCCCAGCCTATAGGTTTCCAATTTGCGTAGAAAATCTTCCAGTTATTTAGGAACAGTTAACGATTTCCTTAGGATCGACCCTCTGAATGTTAAGCTTATTGTAAAGAGTCACTTAACGTGAATCTCGAATGCTAAATGGTACACAAATCGCCCTACCTTTTTAATGGGGA
>JAGDQP010075804.1:0-10122 GCA_022664845.1 Lepisma saccharinum
AATTTCCAGATGAAAAAGGAGAGAGTAAGGAAAAAAGTTTTCTCTATCTCGGCCAGCTGTTTTGCCTCATTTAGCTTCTTTCCAAACATTTCATTTAAATCCAGTATCGTTCAACACTGGCATTGTGGTCTTGGAAGCAGCACTGAGAAAGACAACTGGGGTTCGAGTTTTGCTAAGTCCGTCTCCACCAATCATTTCGACATATTTAGCGTATGTCTTCTTGATTAGATATCGAATTCATTCTACAGCAAAATAATATAGCAATATAAATTCCAATGAGTGGTCGTTATAGGGTGTTCATAAAATAATTGACATTTTTCTGAATTACAAAATAAAAATCAAACACAAGTATTTGCTTGATTAAAACAATGAAAATATAAGGTGTTGAAGGCCATATGTACATCGAATGACTGAAAACTTGATAGGAAATTGATTATTGAGTATTTCCCGTATTGCTTTCACTAGCCAGGTACTTTTTGTATAAAACATAGTATTGTAATAATTTAAAGTACTGCTTCAATGAAAATATTAATTTCATGTATTACTATCTCTACCTTCTATTACATTATCTATAAACTCTTTGAAAATGATTGCAAACTTAAATTAAAGTATTATTCCACAGTACAACTTGTATAAAATCGACATAACTTATGGAATAAATACTTTTTGCGTGCGATTCATGGTAGTATGTTTGAACTATCATAGAAGGAACTAAATTTCGTCCGTTATTTCGGGGTTTTACTGTATTTTTTCGGGCGATATCCCAGTACTATTGTGAAATTGGTTCGCTTTTAACAAGGGTAATTTATAAAATGAGTTGAAATGGTCAGATTATGGTATTCGGGGATGTAGTTATTGTAAGCTAGAAGGGGAACAAAAATGGAGGAATCTAAGTGGGTGGTTCAGGACCCACCTACTTTTCGGGCGATATCCCCAATTATACAACTAATAACATTGTTAATGATATTCAATTTATATTTCAGTTTTCCTTTATTTTATCATTTTAATAAGAAATATTTGTTTTCTTGCGGCGCGGCACGGATCAGACAAGAAATTTCGTGGCATACTAATGGGCCAGTGAACACCCTTTGAGAATCACTACGATGGTAAGTCGAGATAATGTTAAACAGGCATCGCGCAGGGTTTCTCGGAGATCATATTATAACGCCATGCAGACGATTTGCAGAATTATTCTTGAGCATGAAAGGAAATGAGTATATAGATATAAACTTTTTTTTAGAGAAGACGAAGATAAACTCCCAACATTAAAACTCACTATACGTAAAAAAAAAAACACTTCTTAATATATTTTTCTCATTTTCGTGAGATCGGCACCAAATTAATTACTTTAACAGACAATTAAAATTCATTAACTCACATTGCCTAGCGGGTTACAGGAAGTTGTTTTAGTTACAATTTTGATTCCAAAGTACTACAAAAAAGATCGAAATTTAAAAATAATAGCAATTTTCATTACGTTTAAGTGTGTTTTTATGTCGGTTTTACTTGTCTTTTTTGGAAGCTTTTTTTTTACGTTTTTGTGCGTTTATATTCTCAAACCCAGGGGAGATTGCCTTCCCCTTGTCCTGCCAAAATGACTCCTTTGCTTTTAGGGTATGATACACTTTTCCCGAATAGCTTCTTAACAGTAGGGTCGAATACATTCTTAACCAAAGAAGCAAATTTATTTTCTTCATGTTAGGACCGTAGTTTCGCACATTCGACAACTTTAACAATAGAGTCTGCTTGGTTTTGTTATACATTTAGTGAAATCTCTGGACATAGTTGTCCACCAACATATTATGCAAAGAGTACAGTTAAGAACTTTAATCATTTTCGCAGATACAACTAGAATACCTTCCACTTCAGTTGAAAAATCGTGGTTTTATATTACTTATAAACAGCAGCAGTAACACCACCATTCACCGCTGGCTTGTCAAATTTCATTCCGGTGACACAACATCGTAAAATGAGCCCCGTGGGCACCGACCAACATCATGTTCAGGAGATCTCAGAAACACTATTGAATGGATCCTCGGAAAAGTGTTAGGTATCTGTCAGCGACTCCGTGCGATCCATAAGGTAAAAAACGTGGAGTCATGGGTGCTACATGAGTTGACACCGGCCAACAAGAATCGCAGTGCAGTTCTCTGAGTGTACGGAATAAGTGGGGACAATCGTAAACGGTGAGGACGCTTAGATCCTGATTTACGTTCAGGTCGGTGCCCTAAACACCTCTCAAACCACGGAGGGTATTGTTGCTGGTATGGTGGTCTATGGTGGGAGTGATCCATCATGTGTTTCTCAGCCAAGGTCAAACCATCACTACAGATCGTTATGATGAAGAGTAGTACGCCATTCGCTTGGAACCTGGAAGTTTCTTACCACAGACTTTTTTGTTTTCTATATATTTTTGTTGGATAACATAATAGTCTGCTAGCCATTTTTACAATTATTTTGGTATTAATGAAATAGGAATTTTTAGAGATGAGTTCAATAAATCGTTTCGAGACATTGCTTCGTGATTATTTTTTTCATGTAGTACCACTGGATGTACTGGGTTGTGGTGTAGTATTTCTTCCTTTATAACTTTAACTGGATAGTATTACGTCTTACTGAGATTCTGGAACGGTTTACTCAACTTGTGAACAGTTAAAATAACAATAAATGTGCATCATCTTAACCCACTGCGCCGAGAAAAAATTATTTTTTCAAATACCTAACCAGATGGCAGCACTGAGTCAAATATTGACAATAACTATTAACTATAGATGGCTCTAATACCTCCTTTAAAGCTTCTCGAGTATGGCTCTGAAACTGCTTTATTTGCTACTATATGAGATCTACAGTTATTATAAAAGTATTTAACTTAATTGATATATCTTACAAGTTTATAGTAGTAGTCTACATTCAATATCGGCTCTACTGGGAACACAACTCGCCACGTTTCTTCCTCTGATGTCTTCTTTTAAAGTGTGAAAGACTGGCGCTAACGTATTATTACTTCGTCAATAAACATGTGATGTGTCTGTCCGCCTCCCACCCTACGTAAAATGGAATTGGTTTGGTTCACCGTTATATATTTCATCAAGCCCACTACTAATAGCTAAATTACCGACTTTAAAAAAAACGTTTTTAGGTACTATTACTGCGCCTCTGCTTACCCATTCTCCTTCGGTACAAGTTAAAACTTAATTTCATGACAATTAACGAATATCTCACGCACAACTTCACTGTTTAATAATACAAACTGTGCAATTCGAACAATCGCTTAACTGCTTAAACTAATCGTACACACGTTTCTTTGGTCACTGCACTATCGCCGTAGACTACTCTCAACATTGAGCGTCTTTCTGATAAACTCTTCCCTCCCCAATCTAAAGTAAAGCTTTGTGTTGAACTGCTGTTCCATGTTGATTAACTAATATTGTACCTCGGTCCAAAGAACAGGTTTATATCTTCCGATAAACTTCTCACCACATTGTCTATATAGCTGACATGTTCATGAATACTAAAGTGATTTTTTTTTGCAACACAGTGATTGATAGGTATCGAAACAAATAGAGCAATAATGCTGCTATTTCGATTAGAACATTTTTTTTTACTTTATATAAACTATTGAAGCACCTACAAAAATAGTTTTTCTCTCTATTTGCAGATGTTGCTATCAACTCGAAGACTGCCTTTTTGCATGTAAGTACATTTTCAATTAGAATTAGATTGATTGATTGGATATAAATGTTCTTTAATTCGAACGGTTCATAATAGACAACGTGGCTGACAAGGAAACCAACAATGAAGTCATATTGAAACCTACCTTCAAATTTCGCTCGAAGAATCTACGTACTATACAAAGGTCATATATAAAAATTAGCTTTTGTGTATATGACCTTTCTATAGGACGTAGACTCTACTAGTGAAATTTGAAGGCAGGTTTCGATGTGATCTCATTTACAGTTTCCTTATGATACATAACTATAAATCATTTGCGTGTGTTGAGTATGAAGCAAATACATCTTCCATACATTTTTACTCTCACTTTTAGTTAGTTATACTAATGTTTATCATATGCTTATATCTCATTCTAACAATGTATAAAACTATTATTTTAGTATACGAATATTCGTACTCTCGAATATTCATATATTCGTACTATAACTATAAGCATTTCTATATTTTCGTATGTAGAGCATTAGTCGTACAGTAGTTTGCAATGCTACGAAATGTTTTGGGTACTAAAATTGTTTCTTTAAGTATATTTTAAGTCCAAAAGATGTCAGTGATGTTTCATGATATTTCCATGCACATAAAGGACTGATTTTCCTGACTTTGTCTGGAAAGAAGCTTCAACGTTTTTAGTAAGTGAACAGGTATTCAAAGGAGCCGATTGTCCTAAATCTCCAGGATAATTTTAACTTAACAATAGTATGGAACAAACTTTCTCGAATATATTTGACCTTCCGATCCACGTATTATAACATAATAAAAAAAGATGTCCTTATAATTAAGAGATCTTTTAACTTGAAATTTAGACTTTATAAAACATATCAGTGGTTTCAACCTGATTCAATATTTTATTTAATCTTTTGTACATTTTTGTCGGTTCTACTTACTCATTCAAAGATAGCCACGTTAAGGACATTTTGTGAAACGAAAACCATATAAGCAGATATAACTGAGCATCAAAGTAACTATTTGCAACGCGACAGTGCACTTTCTTAATAAAAACTTATTAACTAAAGATAGCTACAGAAATATTATCATAAGATTTCCTAGGGTTTGAAAGAGCGGACGAAACGTATACTATGTCACAACTAGCAAAGGGTATTTGTATTAACAAGGTATTAACTAAACAGTGTTACAGGAGTAATTTTGGAGATGCCATAATCAGGAAATGACCTTGTTTTAACACGGAATAAAACTATAATAATTATGGCATCATTAAAATCCTGATACCTATTGGTTCCCAATAGAAACACTACATTCACCACTTCCCGAAACAGTCTTCAAGAAGCCATGATTGACAATTTTAACACAGAAACCACTATTTCGATTTATTGCTGTATACTAATATCCTTACACTTATCACGGCAATATAATTAACCTTTCATTTTGCGGGCGGCGTCTTTTCTAATTCCAATTTGTAATTGTGTCTGTGCGTCTTCTTCCCTTCCATTCCCTTGAACCAGAGATGTATACTTATCATGCCAGCTCGCATGTGGTTCCAAACTTACTGAATTTCACATTCATGGAAACTGATAGTATTGACATTTCAAAGGCTACAGTAACTTCCAGTATTGATTTATAAGGATTTTCCCTGATAGAAGCATGGGCTGTCTTACCATAATCAAATGTTTCACAGACAGGACCACCTTACCCCAACATGCACCCCAAATCAAAGCTCCCACTGATCCTTGTGTGTGTATAGGCTCTACGTGGAACTGCAGTGGTATGGTATACGACAGTTAGTAAGTAATTATTCTCATAAATCGCATGTCTTTTGCCTTTGTGAACGATGTGTCCTTATCGTGTGACACATCAACACTCTCTCTTGCAGCCTATTTGAAGCAGAGAAACCTGAAGGCAAAATCGTCACATTAATGAGTAAAGATAGCTCTGAAGTTGGAAAAATATTGTAGATGAAACGGTGCAATTATCAACCCATAAATTATCAAAAAGGCATTTTAACTTAATTTTACAATAGCTAAAAGGATAACCAATGTACCTTTCAACATGAAGGATCTGATTTAAGGATGGACGTTATGTAATAAAAATTGTTAAAACACCCATAACCAACATCAAATTAAATTCTTAAGAATGGTCGCAAGTGGTTAGTACAAAATAAATTGTTACACGAAGAATAAAATATCATGGTGTTACTAACAGTTCAGTTAAACTTCTTGTCAAAATATATTTCGGAAATCCTTTCAGTATTATCGCGTCTGTATCTTCGTGAATTTATATCGGCACTTTCGAAGCTAGATTTTAATTATTCGGTGCGTTCCTGCTTCCGGCTCCGGTTCAAGACTGAGTATAGATACCATGAGTATCGAGGGGACATCTTTGCACAGTATGTAGGGCCGCCATCTATATTGATGTTGAATCCTGGAAGCAATAGAAAATAAAGATATTGTAAGGGGGTTCGGGTCAGGGGGAAGAAGTCCCGAAGATATGAATTTGGAATATCTGTGTCATTGAAACAGAATACACAATATTTATATAAGTTTAATTTCAGAAAAGTTTTCTAAATTCTTTTACTATTGAGAACAGTAAAATAATGATTTTCGGAAGACAAAAATAAATGTAAAAATTATACCCATTGTAAAAATTATTGTCATTGTTTCACTTTTAAAATAAAGAGGGATGGTTAATTTCCTTTTATTGAACTACGTGGATGTCATCCCCCATTCGACCACTATAAAAGAGGACAAGGATACTTTCGGAGTATCTATACACGGAGGTTACTACAGTACACCAAGTTAAGTTCATAGAAGAAGAGACGTTAATATCATGTTCTTATCGCTATTCACAAAATCTACATATATAATCAAATGCAAATTACGGGGTTATTAGCGTTTCGGACATGGTTTAATCTTTACTGATTTCCTGATTGGACTTCGTTCAATCCGAGACAGTTTGCAGCCTTAACCGTTTCCTATTTTTGAACAACTTACTTTAGTTTAATAAATATTTTTTTAAAAAATACATCAGCAAACAATGTCTTAAATAACGAAATTCTCGAGAACATAACTTTTATTAAATTAAACAACCTCCCAACATTCGCTCGTTAAGATTTATCGGAGTCTTGAAATGATATATGATCGATAATATTGCATTTTATTTGTATTTGGAAAAAGGAAGTAATCTCTAGGACTTTAACTCTATGATACACAACAGATGAAACGTATACAAACCTTATTTTTTATATTCCTTTCTTTCTTTATATCTCCACTGCCCTCTTACTTTTACTTAACGTGTCCCAATTCTATACAGGGGTTACTACCGCCACAGAGATCATTCCAGCGTCCCCTAGAGGGCAGTATCACCACTTGAGATATACTAATCTAAACAATAATAATGCGAATCTTTATAATAGTCGAGAGTTTTTGAAAAAATCTTTCTTTATAAAATATTTTGGAACCAGAAAGATTCATCAATTTTTAACGTAATGTTACCAATGACTACGCTAAGATAAAGTTCTGGAATGTTCAAGTAGCTTTTGGCTAGTACGCCTGGCCTGACTATCTCACCTTGAAGGAATCAAAAGAGAGAACTTCTCACTTGGGGAATTCTCGATCTCATTGGGCATGTTGAATTTTGAGAACTAAACGCGGACAAAACACATCGTAAAGTATGTGTTGCGTACGGAAATGAGTTGATGAGTTTATTTTCTGCACAGAAAAGGTCTCGAAGTTTTCGAGAAGAACAAGCAAATGTCTATGATGAGGCTTACCATACTGGGGGAAATTTTCATCAAGTTGGGTACAAAAACTACTACTCTGTTTATACCAGTGAACGAATGAAAGTGAAACTACATGGAGAAATAGCAGAGGTAACGTAACGTGTGTATCTTGACATTCTTTTGTTAATCTTGTTTATCTCTTTACATCTCAGTGGAAGATAAAAACAAAACACCCCTCATATTTATTTAATAGATAGTCATACATAACATATTCCGTGAAGTGCACATTGTTGCATCGTGCGTGTATCATTTATCCCAGTACTCAGATCTATATCAAAGTCCGTAGTTCCATCTCAACCTACAGGGTTAGGTCCGATCACAACCACTTTCTCCCCATAATCGAAATATACAGGTTGTTTATGAAATACACCGAAAAATTTCAGGAGACAATTCCTGACATCAAAGCAAGATCATTTTCAAAAATGTACATAGTTTCGGAGCTACAGTTCGGCAAATGAAATTTAGACATTCATACTTCTTATACTACGAACGTGGAATTTATGCAGCATGGTACCGTCAAAGACTTTAAACCTGCTTTGTTTGAAAAAGCATATTCCAAAATTGTACTCAAGGGACTCCTCAAAGGAAGTAGGTCCTTCCGGAATGTTTCTGAAGAAGAGGTAGATCAAAATGCGCATGAAACAAAAGTTTTCCTGTGTGAATAAGGATAATGTTCGTCATCCCCAGCATCGAATCTGACAATTATATTATATCTTTCTGAGAACAAATAAGCATAACCTTCGATGAAATTAGATTATTATTACTCCTTTTTGGCATGCCATCACGCATAGAAAATCGTTCGGTATATGTGATTTACCTAAAATATCGAGTTGACACAAACGATCTATTGTTTCCCAGTAAAAATCCATATTATTCATGCTCATGTCCACCCCATTGTTGCTTCAGAGAATTTCTGAGAATCCCCTAATTCCTTTGGGGAGTCCCTAGCACACCCGTTGCAGAATTTTGACAAATGCATTTTTGATAGTGGGTGTTTAAAGTCTTTCATGGTACCATGCCGTATCAGCTTTACTGCTAGTAGTATTGGAATATGAAGGTCTAAAATTCATTTTCGCATGCTATCGACAGGCAGTAGCTCAGAAACCATGCACATATCAAAGATTTGTAAGAGGAATTTTCGTCTTGTTTTTACGTGTAGAATCGTCTCAAGAATTTTTTCGGTTTAGTTCATAAAAAATATGTATAATCACTAAGTTGCGTGCACCCTTAATATATTTACAACCCAGTCAGTTTCTGTCACTATGCTACGCAGATTGCGTACAAACGCTCCAATCATTAACTTATTCAAATTTGTTTCTGGAGTGTTAACTGATCTTGATTATTTTTTTAAATTACAAAAGTACATTGTTAAGGTTATCTCGTATATATATACGTTAGATTCTGTGGTCGGTTCCATCCTTGCATGTTTACCAGTAGAACTTAGGAACCTTTGAACGAATAAAGCTAAAACAAATATTTTCAGTTATAACGTGAGTATTATTTCTTTTCTCTAATTTTACTTTACTCTGCATTAATGTCCCTGTCCTTACGTAACGTAGTAGTTCACTGATATCGAAGCTACCTACACTAAAAATCTCGAAACATTCCTGGAAACAACTAAGCAACCATAGCAACCCGGAAATTTCCAGAAATTAGGATAATATAATCCAGCCATTATTCAGTTTTCAGGAATACTGGGAGCAAAATAAAAAAAATAAAAGAAGCTTGAGCGAGATTTGAACATGGGTTGCTTAGTTAGAAGTTCAGCGTTGTACCGACTGGACTAAATTGCTAGACATAGATATAACTAGACCCAAAACTATTGAGGGTCAGAAGTGCGCTTGTTTTAACTCCAAAAACATAAGCAAAGTTGATCCCACGACTTACGAATATTTTTATCACTTCTGTATTTTTCAACTAGGGATAGAAATTTCAATTCACTGAGAAGATTACTGTTATTTTTTTTCTTTATTTCAATTAAACAGCATGAACTACTAAAACTTCTGTGGAACTTAACTGAAAATTACTAACAACGTCTACATTTTTTTAAAAATATGCATTCGTCATGCCTAACATTACCCTGTGTGTACGACTTCCGCTCTTTACTATATATAATTTTAAACACCTAAACACAGTATAGAGATTTCAGTTACCAAGGAATAAATTAACCCTTAGAACACGAAATCCATATAAACACGAGCTGTGTATGTGCTTTCTCACCTGTACCAGGGTGTTCCGTATATTTATGTACGAGTTGCTAGTATTTAGGCAAGTTGAAACCGTCTTCCCTTATATTACAAGCGCTGATCCACGTGATATGTAACCACGATATATCAATCGCTTGGAACAAAAGAAAAGAAGGCATCCAAATTAAATTTAGATCAGTAGCGCTTGACTAAGGTACTAAAACGAATTTTCCCAAAACAAGCTATCGTAAAAGGTCCTTCTGTTGCTGTAATTCGCCGAAAAATATCGAAAAACAAACATGAAACAAATCTATTTATAAAAATTTATTGATTAAAGTTAATCACAATTTCTTTAATTACATTCGATTAATAAAAAAAACTGTAGATCTTCCAAACAAACTTTCGATTCTAGGAACTATTAATTCTAATTTAACAAAAAAAATTATGTTTCAAAATTGAATTTCAATCAGAAAT